>JADGIZ010000428.1:0-13841 GCA_027604665.1 Polyrhizophydium stewartii | reverse complement strand
GGTGGGGGTTGGGGTCAGCTTGCGCGACTTGCTCGACGCGAGCACGTCCGGCCACACATTCGGACAGCCACTGGACAAACAACGGGTTGGCGCAGCCGGCGGCGGCATCTGCGCAAGCCTGTGCAGCGCTAGGGCCGAGCGTTGCGGGCGTCGAGCCGACGCCCGGTCGCAGCGCGGGTGCATCCGCAGGCAGCTTCGGCGCGCCGCGGGGCATTCGAGGAAAGCTGCAAACGGCAGCCGGCGCACGGCCCCAGCCGGCGATGAGCCGGGAAGCGATGGAGCAGGAGGCGGGCCGCGGCGGCAGCCAGCACTTGGTGGTTTGGAGTGGTGGCGGGCGACAGGCGTTGGCGCGGGGGGGGAGGTGCGGTGTGTTGCGGGCGGCGACCCTGCAGCGTGGGCGGCTCTCCTCACTTTGCCGACCGCTTCGCAATGGGTGAGTGACATGACCGCCCGCACGTTCGCCCGCTCGCCGCGGTGCTGACACGCTCATGCCCGCGCCTGCCCGCGCCCGCGCTCGTACCGGCTGCCGCAGACGCCACGGCCGACGCCCACGCCTACGGCCCGCCGTCTGCTGCCGCGGCGGACGCTGTCGGCGACTCGGCGTCGCTGCGCTACGCTCTGGATCACGACGCTGCCGGCTCGGCTGCCTCGGGCGACTTGCCGCACGGTTCGTGCCGCCGCCCCGCCTGCAAGCACGCCCAGGCCGCCCCTATGGCCCCACCTCTGGCCGCCCCTCTGTCCGGCGCTGCTGCTGCCGCGCGCGGCAGGTGCCCCACGGCGGGCGACCGGCGGCTGCGTCCCTGCCGCTGTCCGTGTCCTGTCTCTGCTTGCCGCTGAGAGCGAGGGCAGAGGCGCAGGAGCTGGCTCTGGAGAGACCAGAGGGCACACTGCCCTCCCCCCCCCACGCTCGCCCTCGCAGTGCTACAGCTGACTGAACACGCTGCGCCGCCCCCTTGCGCCGCCTCGACGCTGTGCTCTCGCGCCAACAGATTCTGATCACCGCCGCCGCGACCGAGACCGCCGCCGCCGGTCGAGATCCCGCTCGCGCAGCCGCGACCGCGAGAGAGGCGACCGCGACCGAGGCGACCGTGACCGAGGCGACCGTGACAGGGACCGCGACCGCGATAGGGACCGAGATAGGGACAGAGAGCGTGACCGAGACAGAGAGCGTCGGCGCCGCCGGTCGCGCAGCCCCGACCGCCGGCGCCGCTCGTCCAGCAGGGAGCGCCGCTCCTCGCGCCGCGGCAGCTCCAGCCCCGCCGCCGAGGTTGTGCCGCTGCATCTGCGGCCCCGCAAGCTCAGCAACTGGGACGTCGCGCCGCCCGGGTTCGAGGGCCAGTCGGCCGAAAATGCCAAGGCTTCAGGCGCGTTCGCGGGACTGCCTCGTCCCCGCCGCCCCAGGCGCTGCGCTGCGCTGCTGACCGGCTGCTGCCGCCCCTCTCCCCGCGACAGGCCAGTTCCAGCTGCCTTCGCACATGGTCAAGTCAGGCGCCGCAATTGCGCAGGAGCGCAACGCCATCAGCATGGCCATGGCGCACAGCAACAACGGCCGCGATGCCCACGACGCACGCGATGCCCGAGACTCGAGAGATCCATACTCTCGTCCGCCGGACACCCAAAGCCGTGGTTCGCGCGACTCTGACCGACCCATGCCGGCCGTCGGCGGCATGGGCGGCGTGCCGTTTCCTGGGCGCGGCCCGCCCTCGACCTTGCGGCAGTACAAGCGCCTCTATTGCGGAAACGTCCCGCCGGATTGCACAGAGGTGGGCGTCTGATGCCGGCAATGCCACGCCGGCCCGGCCGCCGCCCTCGTGGTGCAAGCCAAAGCATTGCGTTTGAGCTGACAGCGTCGCTTGGGCTGCGCCACGTCCCCAGGAGCGCCTGTTGAACTTTATCAGCCGCGCTTACGAGCGGCTCGGCGTGCCAAAGGAGCCTGGCAACGTGGCCATCAACGCATACATCAACCCCGAGCGTGGTTACGGCTTCGTCGAGTTCCGCTCGCCGGAGGAGGCCGCCAACGCGCTCCAGCTCGACAACACTTCGTTCGACGGCTTCTTCCTGCGCATTCGCCGGCCGAAAGACTTTGTGCCCGATCCCTCCCTCGGCGTCCCGGACATGCCCCAGTCCCTGCCAGCTGGGCAGCGTGCGGCCGGCCCGCCCGGAGTCATGCCGCCCGCCGGCGGCGTTGCACAGACAAGCATCTCCGACAGCCCGCACAAGCTCTTCATCGGCGCGATCCCGACGTACTTGAGAGAGGACCAGATCCAGGATCTGCTCAAGACTTTTGGTCAGCTCAAGTCGTTCAGCCTCATCCGAGACTCGCAGACTGGCTTCTCCAAAGGTTTCGCATTTTGCGAGTTCGTTGATCCGTCGGTCATTGACGCCGTGTGCCAGGCCCTTAACGGCATGGAAATCGGCGACAAGAAGCTCATTGTCCAGCGGGCAGCGGCAAGCCAGCGGCCCGCAGCCGGCGCCGTCGGCCTCATGCCCAACGACATCTTGTCTGCCGCGAACCGCGACCCGACAAGGACAACAAGCGTGCTGCTTCTGCTGAATATGGTCACCGCCGAGGACCTAACGCCGCAAGAGGAATATGACGGTGGGTTGCCGCCTCCTTCGCCTCGGCTCAAGCGCCCTGGCCATCCCGCTGACCTTGCTCCGTTCTTTGGACCAGAAATCGTTGCAGAAGTCAAGGAAGAGTGCTCCAAGTATGGCACCGTCGTCGAGGTTGTGATTCCGCGTCCGATCGAGGGCCATTCTGTCCCAGGCGTGGGGAAGGTGTGTGCTGTTTCTTTGGCTGTTGCATGTGAGGACTTGATGCACAGCTGACTCTTTGTCTTCGTATCCAGGTCTTTGTCAGGTTCGATGAGGCTCAATACGCATCTGCCGCGCAGCGCGCGCTCGCTGGGCGAACCTTCTCTGAGCGGGTCGTGATTGCCACGTTTTACAGCGAGGAAAGCTTCGAGAAGAAGGAATACTGAGCGCCAGACTGCATACCGCCGATCCAATGCACTCGGGCGACTGGCCGTCTGCTCGTTTGCGTGACATGGCAGACACAGCGTCAACCGCAAGGAGATGAATACAACGCAACCGAGCTTTTTATGCTTGTCCCTCTTGGCAGCAACTCCTGCGGTGCATTGAAGAACTCAGTGGCCGAATTCTGTGGATGTGAACGCGCATGATGATTGGTCAGCACTCGACAGCCTGCCAGAACACAAAGGCAACGCCGCCTGCCTTTTTCAAGCGCGCTGATGTCGATCGAGTCCAAGAAGTCGTCGTCGGCCAGCACCGCAGTAACCTCGGCCACAACAGCCTTTGGTGGCTTGGGCGATTTGTTCGGCGGCCGGGTCGGGAGACCCGCGCTGGAGGGCATCTGGGCAGGCTCGGCAGGTGCGGCAGGCGCGGCAGGGGCAGCCGCGGCCTTTTCGTCACCAGTCTCTTGCTCTGTGCCGACGACATGCTTGGGTGCCGTCTTACGCCGCGCAAACGGATCATATTCGGCAGCACCTGCCGCGCACCCACATTCAGCAGTCAGTCAAAGCCATGCCATGAGGCTCCTGGCGTGCATATGGCTCCCTTACCCTTGTTTTTCTTTTGCTCAAGCACGTTCTTCTCGGCTGACCGGCCTTCTGTGAAGTTGGACTGGCGGTTGCGCTCATTGAGCCTGGCAAATCCCTCGAGATGCGACTTATCATTGCGCACACGTTGCTCGCTGAGCTGGTCCAGCTCAAAGATGCGGTCGCTGAGAGCTTGCACTTGAGAATGGTCGCCGCGTTCTCGAGCAACTTGCAGCTCGTGACGCAGCCTCAGCTTTTCTGACGCGATGTTGGGCGGCACTTTGATCAGCTGCTTCTTGCGTTTGATCATTTCGTCAATCTCCTCCTGCAGCGACCGGAACGGCGAGAGTGCATGTCAGCCATTTCAACTCCTGGGCGATCTGGGCAGCCACGTCTGGGCAGCCACGCTACGGGCTGCGACGGACGTTTGTAAAGGAGTGCTCGCGCGCTTTGCGCAGATCATTTTGCTTTTGTCTCACAAAGTCGGCGGTCATCATCGGTACGCCCTCAACCTTGAGCGTCTGCTCGTACCGACGCCATTCAGACTATGGGGAAAATGTGTCCATCAGTCCGCTGGGAATGCAAAACAATTCAAACGTCAACCCAGACCGACCTCTTTGAACGGGCCGTTGGATACAATGTCCATCAGAAAAACCTTGACGGCCTTGCCGTGTGCGAGCTTGAGAGCCGTCTTGGTGACTGTATTGGCGAGACGGTACGTGCGGTGGTACGTTGGCGTCTCTGCGTTTGCCAGCACAGCGGCGGATTAGTGCTGCTTGCCCCGCCAGCGGGGGCTTATTTGAGCGGCCTGAGCTTACCGAGAATCTGCGCCATGCGGTACACCTGCTCGCGCGTCGTTGGGTCGCTGCCGACTCCGATACGCACGAAGCAGCCTGCGTGGCCCAACGCACCATCACACATGTTCGTGGATCGTGTCAGACGGATCTAGCTGTGACGCCAATCCTCAACGGTCCGCACCAACAACCGTCTTGGAAAAGAAGCTGGCATGCGTCCAGCGTTCAAGTTCGTCCCGCGTGATCTGGATCGACCTGATTTCCTCGAGTCCGACGGCGATCTGCGCACATCGGCGATTGAGCCTTCTTTTGTACGCCTTTGCAGGTCTCTGATGGCAGCAACTTACAGGCGCCGCTGGTTGCGCTGCCGCGCCATGGCGATTTTGATCACTCTCGTCGCCGCTCTGGCTGCTAAAAGAGTGCGAACGTGTGCGCCGGTAGCCGCGATCTTCGTCGTCATCGAGGCTGTCCTTGCCGCGCTGGCTGCCGTCGTCGTCCGAGTTGCCGCGAGCAAGCAGCTTTTCGCGGCGAGACTCGCGCTGCCGCCGAAAGCTCTCCAGCCCGCGATCCAGCTTCTCGCGGCCTGTCTGAGCGCGCTGGCCGCCTGCGACAGATGATAGCACACATGGTGAGCGCTGGCGGCGGTCGCTCGAGTGTGCTTGAACAGGCGAGACGCACGCTGCTCCGACTTTGGCCGCGTGAGGCCGGCCTGCTTGCTCAATCTCTTTTTGAGAATGGTGCGCTCCTGCAAGCTGTCAATCTGCATCCAGTTACACATGAGCTCGCCGCTTCTGTTGGTACTTGGCGTGAGACGACGCAGCGGAGGCTCAAACCTTCTTCTGGCGCTCCTCCAGCACCATCTCTCGCTCCAGTTCGGACATGGCCGCGAGCCTTCATCTTGGTGGTCAGAGAAGCCACTTGCGGATGCCATGGGCGCGTGCTGCACAAGCTGCGGCCTAGAGTCGGGCAAGGCTCACCTGCGGCGATCCTCGGCGTCGCCCATAAGGTCTTGCGGATTCCACGAGCGCACCTCGGCAAGACTGGGGTCCAAAAGGTCGTCGTCGTCGTCGTCGTCGCGCTCCTCGTCGCCTTCGTCAGAAAGCTCGTGGCCGGCCCGACCGGCGCCGCTGTCCGCTGCTGTCCGGCCTCTCCCGCCACCGGCGGCTCGGCGTCTCGGTCCCAAACCGTCGCTGTCGTCGTCGCCGTGGTCGTCGTCGTCGGAATCCGATGCGGTTGAGGCTCTTCAGAGGGCGTAAGCGCCGAGGACGCATGCGCGCAGGGAGGCCTCGGAGCGGGCCTCGGCAGTCACACCGCTGACTGCGCTGCGCTGCGCCGTGCTGCAGCAGTCGCGGCGGCAGTGGCAGAAGTGTCTGCACGGGGCCGCGGAACCTCCTCCGTTCCTGCCGCGCTCCGAGGACGCCCAAGGCAGCACCAACCTGCGCCGCTTGCGCTTGCGCGCGGCCTCGTGCGACTCGCCCGGCCCGCCCACGCCCGCGCCTCCCGATCCGCCGGCTGCCAGGCCGGCGTCGTCGTCGACGAGGGCGAGGATCTCGTCGTCCAAATCCATGTCGGGCTCCGCAGGCGAGCCGGGCCAGAGGCGTGCGGCATCGACCGCCCGACGTCCTGAGGGCGGCAACGAAATATAAGGCACCAGCGCGCCATACACGGCGCCAGCGCGCCTTACGCCGTTTAATCAGAAATAGTCCTCCGAGTCCTCAAAGTGGATTCCAGAGAAAGAAGCATCAACGTCTGGCACCATGAGGCGTGCGTCGAGGCCAGACACAGACCCAAGATCAATGCTCCTGGTCGACTGCATCATCCTCGAGCGGTTTCTGATGCAGCAAAGGCAAACAGGCGTGAGCGGGGGGGGGAAGGGCCGGCCACAGGAAGCTTGGGCAGCAGCACAATGCGTAACGCACTTTTGCATCATGACACCAAGCCTCGAGAACTGAATGATGTTGCGGAAAATAAGCAGGATCTCCTCAGCCATGGCCTCGCGGCGCTTGGCCGCATCACACTCGCCGACGAGGAGCATCAGGAAGGCCGCGACGCAAAAGACGACCATGACAACATCGACGACGTTCCAGGAGGACTGCCAAAACTTCTATGGAGGCGGGCACCGGCTCAGCTTCATCTGGGACGCGCATCAACCACGGCCGCATCCTGGTTGAGATGGCTCACCTTGCCGTATGCGAGAAATCTCAAGGCGACCTCGACCACCATGCCGGTGATAATGAGACACTCCAGCGCATAGAACCAGCCCGCGGGGCTTTGCGCACGCACAGGTTTGGTCAGCACTAATAGGCCACTTCGTGCCTGGGCTTCGTTGCGGGGACTTGCCACTTGTATGCGACGGACTGGAGTCGGCCGCCGGCAAGTTGAGCGAGCAGGTGTCCATCAGCAGCCGCGAGGCGCGGGCGGCGGCGGGCGGAAGCGACGGCCTGCACCACGCAGGCGCACTCACGGCGACGAGGCAGACAAGTGAGAGCACGGCCATGCCGGCGTACAGCACTTGGTAGGCGGCGCTGTGAAGCACTCGGTTGGCGAGCGAGTGCAGCAGCTCCCGCCGGTCGAGAGCAATGGACGCTGACACCGGCTGGGCCGTGGCGCTTGCCGAGACAGCCGTCGTCGGCAAGATGGGGCCTGGCCGGAGGTGGGACATCAGCGACCTGGCAGCAGCGGCAGACGGCGCGAGGGCGTCAGCGGCCATGCCGTGCACGGGTCGCGCGGCCAGCGGCAACTTGCTCGGTGGCCGAGTCGACGAGGCCTGCGGTGCCGGTCGCCTCTGCGACCCGTCGGAACATTCGGCGAGCTTTGGGAGCCGTGTGCGCATGTCGGCAGACAGCAGCCCGCGCCGCGAGGCGTCAGCGGAGTGGGCCGCGGCGTCGAGAGGCCCGAAGGCGTGTCCCACCAAAGGCGGCGTGTCGGCGAGGCAAATCAGGCAGGACGGCCGCAGCCCGCAGGCGGCGGCGCTCCATGACATGCCGCATGCAGATTCATTCGCTCGATCACGCCTGGAACACCAGAGCCGTGCCGTCGTCGGAGCCCGTGAGGACAACGCCGCCGTCGCCGCGCACCGAAAAGTCCAGAATCGGAGACTGGTGGCCACGCCAGATCTTGAGGCACTCTCCCGAGCGGCCATCCCAAGAGCGCACCGTCATGTCGCTTGAGCACGATGTCAGCAGCGGCGCGTTCTGATGCCACTGCAGCTTGATGACGGCGTCCTAGATTAGGGGAGCAGACAAGGATGTGCGTCAGGATGCGGGTGCGGTGCAACGCAGCGATCCACATGGCACCCGACCTCGTGCTGCACCGACTGACGCAGCCGCATGGACGTAATGTCCCAAATATTGATCTTGCCGTCGACCGAGCCGGTCGCGGCGTACGGGAGGCTGGATAGAGTGTACCAGCCTCAGTCAGCAGTCAACAAAACAACACAGTGCCGACCTGCGTTGGCGCGCTCAACTGGTTCGAGAACCCTGCCGCCTCAACCGAATCCTGATGGCTGTCGAGCGACGCCAGGATCCTGCCGTTGATGTGCAGCAGCCGAGCAGTGCCATCTTGAGACGCTGAAAGAATCAGCGTCGAGTCCTTGTTAATGGCAAGCGCCGTGATCGCTGACTGGTGGAAGCGGCTGTCCTGTGGAGTGAAACGGTGGAGGGCAGTGGCCGTCTTGGGGTCCCAAATAATGAGTGAGCCATCGGCCGAGCCCGTGATAATCAACTTGCCTAGAAGCGCATGAATACTGTCAGCGTGCAGCCAAGCGACAGCAGTCCCGCAGCCTCGCGAGAGAGCACCCACCGTCAGGCGTGAACTGGCCGCAGGTCACGGGCTCGACGTGGCCTGTGAAGACATTCATGCAGTTGCCGCTGGGGATCTGCCACATCCAAACACTGCCATCCTCGCTGCCTGCAAGGATCACGTTTCCTTTTGGATGCCAGTCGATCCACTGCGCGCTGCGTCAGCTCGCCCCTGCAGATGCGGCTCGGTTCATCCCGTTCGCCGATGCGCTCACTGTGATCTCTGACGGGCCTTCGAGCGTTTGGACAAGCTTGCCCGTGTCGACACGGAACACAAAGAGCTTGCCGTCCATGCCGCCGCTTGCGACGAACTGGCCGTCGCTGCTGAACCGCACGGCGACTACCGAGTCCGTGTGGACTGGCGGCTCGCCGTCAGCCAACGCATCCCCAACGCCAGCCGTCGTGCGTCCCCACGCGGCAGTGAACGCACCGCCAAGATCAAAGACCTTGTCGCCCGTGTCGATGCGCCAGAGGTAGCTGCGATCGTCGCCGCCGCCCGATGCGGCCAGCGTCGGGTCCGAGGGATGCAACGACACTGCATACACCGGCTCTGCATTCGCCATCCCTCCTGTCAGTGCACCGTGGCGTGCCAGGCGTCGGCGCCTCATGCCTGCAGCCCACCGCGGTGATCAAAGAAGCCCTGGACAGAGTCGTCGACAAAGGCAATCTCCTCGCCGCCCGCAGCGCTGCCCTCGGCCCCTTCACAACGGCGGCCGGCGCCGGCGTGTCAGCTCGGCCGAAGGCAAGCCTGAAAGCCGCCGCGGCGCACCCTCTCCGTCTTCGTCGATGTCGTCGTCATCCTCAGCCGACGCGCCACCCGCATCGTCGTCCTCGCTCATGGGCTCTGCGCCCTCGTCCTCAACGACATGCGCGACCTCGTCCTCGGCTAGGAAGTCGCCGTCGTCGGGCTGCTCGACCGTGTCCCGCTCGGTGTTCATTCCGAGGAGAAAAAAAAATGGAATGTGGTTGGGGAGGGAGAGAAGCAGCAGACTTTGCCGGGATGGACGCCTGGACGGCCGACCAGGTTGCGGCCTGGATGGCGTCGCTCGGCCTGCGCGGCCACGAGCAGGTTTTCCGAGGTGTGCCGCCTCGTGTGGCTGCGCGGCCACCCGCGAGCCGCGGACCGGTCCGGCCGCTTGTGCCTCACCACGGCGCAGGTGGGCTGACCCCGAACTCCAGACAACAACATCACGGGCGACATCCTCGTCCACGCCGACCACGAGATGCTGCGCGAGCTGGGAATCGCGGCCGTCGGCCAGCGCATCGCCCTGCTGAAGGCCATATACAACCACAAGGTCCAGTCCGGCATCCCGTTTGAGGAAGACGACTATGTTCCCGAGGGTGCGAAGCGTCGCCACCGACGCCACCTGCCGCCTTCGCTGACGCTGCTCGGCCCCCGGCCACGCTCGGACCGTGCGCGCTCGACCGTGCGCCGTATGCGCCACTCGCCGCGGCGGACAGCCATATCGGCAGCGGGGCTCACGCCGCAGCTGCAGGTGCGCAGCCGCCTGGCGCCGGCCCGCGGAGCACCGCCTCGGTGCTGACGGCGCGGAGCCCGCTGTCGTCGAGCAGGAATGGCCAATGTCGGCGCCAATCGAGCGAACACTCGGCTCCATGGCCTCCATGCCCACTCCGCAGCCTCTTCCACCTCTGCCGCACATCGCAGCCTCTTCGAATATGCACGCCGATATCCAAAGGCTCGAGGATATCGTTTGCCAGCAAGGTGCGCCAGCCGCAGGCTTGCAATGCATATGGAGGTTGGGCTGATAGACGAGACCCGTGCACGCATTGGCCGCCTGCATCTGTTTAGCATCGACGATCGACCTTTTGACCTCGGAAGTCGCCTCTTTGGCAAACGAACTCCGTACGCTCCGCGAAGAGCTCAAGCCTGTCTGGCCAATGCTGCTCGAGTACAAGGTGCGGCTGTCTGCCGCCTCTCTCGGCTTGAGATTGTGTTGCTAGCCCCATGGCGCACTTGCTGAGCCTGCGCATCCACTGCTTGTCAACAGCAATTTCAGCACAAACCGATCACAAACGCCCCTGTGGCGTCGGGGGCCCCGTCGAAAGAAAGGGAGCCCAAGGCCAAGACATCTGGCTCATCAAAACAATCGACGGCTTCCATCATCATCACGTCATTCACTTCAGGCTCGTCCAAATCATCCTCGTCAAAATCCCAAGGTGCGGTGGCCGCAACAGCAAGCGCGTCTACGGGTACAGCCTTGGCTGCATCTGGCGCCGCCGCGCAAGCAAGTCCCCTCTCCTCTCAGGGCGGTGTCGGTGCCAAGCTTGCAAAAACGTCTCCCGTTGAGGACGGCGCGCCAACGCCCGGATCACTTTCGGCGGGGACGCCGAGAAGCCCGGTGAGCGCCTCATGCTTTGCGGATAGTGGTCATTGCCGGTGCCCTTGGTTCCTTGAGCTGAGATTATCTCGCGCAATATCCTGGTCAGTCCAAACATCATCGCGATACAGAAAACGGAGCCATTCGCGTGTATGGCCATAGACTCCCAGGTCGCGAGACCGAATCGTACAAGAGCATCCGCGTGCATCTGAACGACACATGCGCAAAACTCCTTCCCGAAGTGCTTGCCAAGTACAAGCTGCAGGACGAGGACTGGCGACAGTACGCTCTTTTCATCCAGTTCCGCAATGCAGGTGTGTATTTGCACTCTGAGATGAGCGATGCCGAGCTAACGGTCGATGCGCCTGCCAAACGCTTTCAGAGAGATGTCTGAGTTTTAATGAGCGGCCACTTTACCTTGTCAACCAACTGCGAGAGGGAGACGAAACACCCGAGTTTTCGATCCGACACATCAAGCAGGTCAATACCCCAGGCGTGCGCATCTCGACACTCGAGCCCGAGGCACTGCAGGCAGCCCCGCAAGGCGAAGGCCTCGCCGGCCACGATGCTGCTGCCCCAAGCTCGGCGACCCCCAACGGCAAACAGGATGGCTTCGGAGACCCCGCTAACGCGGTCGCCATCTTCGAGTACACTGCGCAACGCGCGGACGAATTTGATGTGGCTATTGGTGACCAGTTCACGATTATTGCCCGAGACACGGGGTGGTTCGTTGTGGAGAAGGCCGGCCGCCGTGGTTGGGTCCCCGCTGGCTGCTTGCTTGAAAGCCGAGGCTCTGAAGGAGGCCAAATCGACACCCAGGACCTCAATCAACCGGGCATGGCGCTGTTCGACTACGAGAAAAACTCGCCTAACGAACTGACGATCCGCAAAGGCGACGCGCTGGTGGTGCACCGCAAGTACCAGCATTGGCTGCTCGCTGAATGCAACGGCGATCAGGGCTGGGTTCCGTCGTGTTATGTTGCCGTCTCTGGAAGCCTTGGTGAGCGACTTCATACGGCTCTCTTCGTGGTGCGCTTGACGACGTTGCCGCTTACTGGCTCTCTGATCTTGCGCCTTCTGTTTCCAGATTCGGCAAAGAAGCTCGGCTCCAGCCTCGCGCTGACGGACGTTCGCGAGCAACCCGAGCGTGAGCAGGGCGATGCATCCTCGCGTTCTCTTGCCCAGGCGACGGCATTCGGCACGTCGCCGAGTCGGGACGTGGGCCGGGCGCAGTCCGAGAAGCAGGCGACATCAAAGGAGGCCGCGTCGTCACCGGCGAGCGTCGCAACCGGCTTGGCGGGCCGGGCGGAGCCGTTTGGCTCGGCCGGCCAGAGCGAGCAGGCGACCCAAAAGCGTGGCCGCGCCTCGTCGGAGACGCTGCGCACCGCATCTGACAGATCTCCCGGCGGGCCGGCCTCTGCAGCAGCGAGGCAAGCCGCCGTTGGCAACACGGCCCTGTCCAAGCTCAGCTCTCTGCTGGACACCATCAACCCGTTCATGGCCGAGACACGAAGCGCCAGCCCGTCGGCGCCAGCGGCCTCATCACTCTACATCTCGCAAACTCCCTCGGCCAGCGCTTTGGCAGCGTACTCGGCTGGCCCCTCTGCGCACAGCTACTCGCCACTGGCCGGAGCTGGATCCGGTATCGCTGTATCAGGGCCGACGCCCGATCTCAGCGGCGCAGAGCGCAGCAGCCAGCTGCGCAGCGAAGATGCGTTGGCGAAGCCCGGAAATCGCGATGTCGCGGTTCTTGGCCAGCTTTTACAGCAGACGGATATGCTGCTCGCCGAGTTCCAGGGCGAGATCAGCATCAACGTCGCAGGCATTCCGGCGAGCGGCGCCAAGGTCGAGCGTCTTGTCTCTGTGCGTGAGATGATGAACGTTTTGGCGGCGAGACTCGGCGCGCACGGCACACACACCATTTCTCCTGCGGCATACACGAGTGTCGTGCGCTCGCTCGACGCCCTTTCCGAAAACATTGGCATGCGCCTTACTGAGCTCCGCGACCATGCCGTCGCGCATGCAGCAGGCGGCCAGAGCCAGGACGGGCTGCGCGGCGACGCCGTATTTCGGCGCATTGCAAAGGAGCGAGACGACATCATCCAGGACTCGATCGATCACACCTATAACAGCCTCACCCGCATTGTCGGACTGCTTCTCGAGGACGCGCGCAACACGCAACGAGCCAATTCAGCAGCCGCCCAACCCCTTGCGGCGAGTGAGGCGGCAGCAGCCGGCGTAGTTCCAAACGCAGACGGCTCCGGTTATGGCTCTCCCAAGTCAACGCCTGTCGGTGCGCTGCAGCACCAGTCTTCGACGCAATCACTGCGTGCACCGCCGCCCGACGACAAGTCTGCGTCGGCAGGCATCGGCATCGGCATCGGCATCGGCATCGGCCTCGGCCTCGGCCTCGGCATTGGCAGCGTCGGCGGCGAGCGATCCGTCGAGTTGCAGCGCGAGCTCCAGGCGAGAATGCGCTCGATCCAAGTTGCGAGGCGTGCGGCGACCCCTGAGCCCGAAATCGAAGTTGCAACGCCGGTGTCGGCGGCCCCATCGGGCTCGATGTCGGCCGGCGCTTTTGGTGGCGCAATGCCATGGAGCTCGGGGGCATCCGTTGTATCTTCCGCGTCGCTGGCATCGGCTGGGTCTGCCGCGATTCAGGGCGGCGATGGCTCTGGTCGTGCGGGCACGGCCGCGCCTGGATCGCCCCACCCGTTCGCAAATGACGATGCCACACAGCAGCAGCACCAGCAGCAGCGCTTTGCTTTGCTCGACCCCAACGAGGTCTTTGAGGAGCTACCATACAGTGTTGTGATTCAGCGCAAAGACCTGAACCAGAACTTCCTCGAGGTGGGCTGCAGTTGATGGCTTGAAAGCGATGCGGGGCAGTGAAAAAGCAGGGGCCTGACCGTGCTGACTGAATTGATCTGCTGCAGCGTTATTTGAGCAACGAGGACTGCCTCAAGCATCTGGGGTACTCCAAGGCGGACCTTGCCAAGCTGCCAGCATGGAAGCTCAGCCATCTCAAACGGTGCGTCGCAGCAGCATGCGTTTGCGGGGATGGGCACACGCGCAGACTCGGCGTTTCTCACGCGCGGCTGTCTGCAGGCGGGCCAAACTGAGCGGATAAGGCGAGGCATCCCGCGGCCTGGCATCCCGCGGCCAGTGGAGGGGGATGGCCCGGAGGGAGAGCGTTTGCTATTCTTCGCCACCTCCTTTTTTTTCTTTTGCAGCCAATCATGGCGCGAGGCCTCCGTTCAAAGTCGTAAAAAAAAGTTATCGGCTTGCCTGCTGAGACGCACCCCGCCCCGACGGCACGCCTGCTCCCGCCGCCCGCCCGCCCGCACGCAC
>JADGIZ010000427.1:0-13846 GCA_027604665.1 Polyrhizophydium stewartii | reverse complement strand
TGCTTGCGCTGACCGCCCCTTTCGACGTCACCACCCCGCCGTCGGCCCCGCACAAGCAGCAGCAGCAGCAGCAGCAGCAGCACCAGCAACAGCCCGCGGGCGGCATGCCGGCCGCGCCCGCCGCGCCGGACGAGATCGACGGCGACGTCACCCCGACCATGGCCCCCGCCGCCGCCGCTGTCGTGCCTCCCGCGCTGGCCCTGGCGCCCCCAGACACCCCGGTCGCCCGGCTCACGATCTCGTCGACACAGATCGCCGCCCACGTCGCGGCCTTTGCCCACGACACCCCCATGATGCTGGCCTCGACCCCGTCCATCTCGGCCGCCGTGCACGACCCTGCGCCACAGCAGCATTTCGCCCCGCTGCTGGCCACCTCGTCCGCGTCCTTCTTTGCCGAGGCGGCCGCGCCTGCACTGCTGGCCCCCATCTCAGAGTCCGAGCCGGCACCATTGGTCTCGCCGTTGGCATCGCCGACAGCGTCGGTCCCATCGCCGCTGCCGTCGCCTTCGGCGAGCGCCGGCCAGGAAATCTGGGGTGACGATGCTCCGCCCAACGCACGCACGTCGTCTCAGACGCTGCCGCTCCTGCCCACATCGCCGCCGCAGATCCAGGACGACGCCTCGGAGCCGTTGTCCCGCCCAACGCACGCGGCCACGCTGCCGCGTGCGTTGACGGCTCCGTCGCGCACGGCCCCGCTTTCGCTCGTCCTGCCCGGCCAGTCGCTGCCAATGGACATTCCAAACCCAACGCTCAGGTCGCCCTCGCGCTCCTCGCGCGGCAGCTCGTCGCCGTCGCGAAAGGTCGCCACGTCGCCCCGGCCCGTCAAGTCGTCGTCGCCGCCTGTTCCCAAGCCCTGGCTGGCCCCCGACAGCCCCGCCGCGTCCGAAGAGCAGCTCTCGGACTTCAAAAAGTGGGTGCTGACGCGGCAGGACTCGGAGACCACCGTGCAGACCAGCGTCGTCCAGGTCGCCTCGGCCGTCCAGCGCAGGAAGTCGTTCAAGCGTTCAAAGTCGTTTGCAGAGCGTCACGTCAACATCACCGCCGCCCCTGACGCTGCAGCGCAGGCCGACGCCAATCCGGACGCGGAGCTGGCCCACGCGCATCTGTCGCCAATCTCCGATGAGTTTGCGACCGGCGACCGCATACAGCCAGAGCTTGCCCTGGCGCGCTCGCCGTCGCCGCTCTCGCCTCTTGCCGACTCGGCCGCCCCGCACCCGGACCACCGAATGCCGCCTTCGCGTGGCAGACACCTTCGTCGCCCCGGCGTCCGGCCGGCGCCCGAGGACGAGCCTGGCGTGCAGCCGCCTCCGTCGACCCAGAGCCCCGGCTCAAGCACAGGTGGCTCTCTGAGCGCACACAGTCCTCAAGGCAACGCATCACAGCCGCAGACCACCCCGGACGCCATCGCGCGGCAGACGCCTGCGTCCGACCCGCAACTGATCGCTGGCGAGCCCTCTGCCACCTCGCCCACCGCCACCTCGCCCACCGCCACCTCGCCTGCTCAGGGCCAGCCCGCAATCGTGCCTGCTGCTGCTGCATTGGTTGCGACAGCGGCTGTTGGCGCCGGGGACGTCTCTGCCGGCCTGGTCCCCGACACCGTGGCCCCTCGCAACGGCATCGAGCTGCTGGATCTGACTGCGGCGCTCGCTATCAGCCCGGCTGCTTCTGAAGCCGCAGCAACGATTCCTGTGCAGGCCGACCCTGCTGCGCACGCGCCATCGCCCGCCGCACCTGCGGCCTCGCAGGTGCTGTCGTCGCTGTCGACGTCGCTGCAAGCTCCTGTGCCCGAGGGCCGCGCAAGCATCAGCACCCCGGGTTACACCCCGGCAGCCTCGAGCAGCATCGATCTCCTTGACGACGAGCGGCCCCTCGTATCGTCCAAGTCCCTTGATCTCGGCGAGCTGAACCGCCGCCCAAACGCAGATGCGCCCCGCTCCTCGACGCTCGCGTCGTTCTTTGTGGAGTCGCCCTTCCGTCGCAACCGCAAGTCGTCCGACCGCAGCACAGCGCGATCTGCCTCTGACAGCCCACAAGGCTCCGAAGCCGGCACCGATTCCTCGGTGGCAGCGGCGGCAGCAGCGGCAGCACCAGCGCCCCAGGACGCCTCGCATGCGTCGGCCAAGCCGTGGAAGTGGTTCAAGGGCATGCTCAAGCCCAGACGCAGCAAGACATCGCTGCGAGACGAAGCCCAGCCCAATGCTGCGTCGGATGCCGACTGGAACCCGTACCCGGCCGATATGCCGTCCAGGTTCTCGAACCGCTTATCACCCGATGACGAGAAGAACGTTTACCGCCTCTCGCACATTAAGCTTGCTCAGCTCGGCCGGCCACTCGAGCACCAGGTCGTCATCTCTAATCTCATGATGTACATTCTCTCGGTCCATGCCGACGTGACCCTGCAGCGACGCGGTCCTCGCGTGCGCGGCCTGCGCAAGGGCCGCCGCCGGATGCGCCAGCAGCACCACATGCAGCAGCAACAACAGCTGCAGCCTATGTCGCCCCAGCTCGCTTTGCAGCAGCAGCAACAGCAGCAGCAGCACCAGATGCAGATGCAAATGCAAATGCAGCATTTGCAATATCTGCAGCACCACCAGCAGCCGCCCCTCGGCCTCATTGACGGCCAGCTCGGCACTACAATCCCAAACACAAACGGGCACGGATTGATACCTGGCCAGCACGCCTTGGCGCAAGGGCAAGCCGGTTTAGTGCCGCTCACCGCCAATGGCCTTCCATTGCTTGGCGACGTTGCTGAGCGGTCGTCCTCTCTCAGTATCGATCGCAGGGCCAATCTCGCCCACCTGGCCGCGATCAAGGGCGGCCAGCAGCCACTCTTAGCAGCTGCTTCGGCGTCGCCGGCGAGCGTTGGCATGGGTGGCATCTCGACATCGCCTCCTCACTCGGCGCTGCTGTCGTTTGCACAACGCATGGGTGTCGGCTCCGACGCAATGGACATGGTTTCCGAAGACGGCAGCGGAAGCGATTCGGGCTCGGACAGCGACGACGACGACGACGCTGAGGAAGAATCGCCCTCGCCCGTGGAGGAGTCGCCGATGCAGTTTATGCCGGAGATCAAACCCGCCGTGCCTCGTTCGCCAGGCCGCGGCAAGCTTCCCCAGCCTCAGCCTCAGCCGACTCGGACGCAGCCTCAGCAAGCACAACCGCCGCAGCTGCCGTCGAGCCCGGCGCCTGTTGCGCCGCAAGGCAAGATGGCACCACAACTGCCACTCCAGTCCGCAACGTCAAAGCAGGCAGAGCCGCAGTTGCCCCTGGCTGCCTCCAGCCTCGATGCAGCGCCTCCGTCTTCCCGCCACATGCCCGCACCCGGCTCAAAGTCGGCTCCACCTTCGCGATCCCTCAAGGCGGCGCACATCTCCTCATCTTCATCGTCCTCGTCATCATCGTCGTCGCCGTCACCAACGTCCTCTCCGCCCCATTCGTCTACACACCGCAAAAAGAAGCTCACCAAGTCACCAAAAGACGATGACGAAGATAACGTGCCTCTTGGTATGCTGCACGGCCGTCTCAATAACAGCCCGCCGGACCTCGCGGCGTAATAAATGTTTCTTTGTGTCTCTCATTGCTGTCGTGCGACGAAGGCCGGTGTATGCAGCGCTGCCGACGTAACCGCATGCGCCAGCATCTGCTCAGCCGCGTCAGCCGGATTTGAGGCGCCGGCTCGACGTGGCTTCAGCTTCCTCAGATTGCGACACTCGGCATTGCCGAAATTTCAACGACTCGCTTTACATCGCAACTCTCCCGCGTCGTCTTGCCCGGGCCGCGCAAATCCCACGCGCTCTGCGTCGGGCGACCTGTACCACGGTCGTCGTCCCCGCAGCTCCAGATATCCGCGCTCCTCAAGCAGCTGCACGTGGCACAAAGTCGCCGGGTCGGATCCATCATCTTGTTTCGGCACAAATCTGACTGCGACATCACGATATCTCAGACTCGTTCCAACGAGCTTGGCTTCAGACACGCCTCAGCAGCGACCACAGCAACGCCCGCGGCACCAGCGACAGTCACTTGCTTGGCAGCGGAGGCGACGCTGGTCGCCATTGCGCCACGATGTCGTTGCGTCCATGCTCCTCCTCGCTGCTCATACTGCCTCAGCAGCTCGGGCAACCAACAAGTCAGCGAATCTGCTAAAGTTTTCGTACGCCAGCGACGACAGTTTCTCAGCGGACCAGTTTGTCTTTGGTGCGGCTCAGAGTCTGGCTGCATGAGAGGTTGCCAGCGCCGCGGCTCACTGTTTGCATGGTACGCAGGGCTGCGCTTGGCCGCCGCGCACATCAACCAGGACTCCACCGTCCTCCCCGATGCCACCATCGAGATTGTGCGCGAGCCAATATTCGATTTCACAAACGCACAGGACCCCGCGCTGTACGACCGCGCACAGCAGATATGCCGGCAGCCGGGTTACATGGGCGTCGCCCCGGACATGGGCAGCCGGTCCGTGGTCGCCTTCATGACGATGTGTGGCCAGGTAACCACGATGCGCCGTTGCATGGCTTGTGGTGGCTGAGTGGTGGGCTGACTACATCGCCGTCGTTTCTTTGCGTTTACAGCACCTCCCGGCGGTCTCTTCAAGCGCAGCACCTCCCGGCGGTCTCTTCAAGCGCAGCAACCGATATTCTCAGCGATAAGTCGGCGTAAGCTGTGTCTGCTGCAGGCTGCCCACCGGAGCTACTTGCGCTTGCTCACGGGCAAATGGCAGTTACCCCCTTTTCTGGAGATATACGTCGACCTGGGGGCAGATCATCGAGGCAAGCGTTGTGTATTTCAAGTTCTTTGGCTGGAAGAAAGTCAGCGTGGCGTATGCGTCGTACGGGATCTACCCCGACCGTTGCTCAGTCGTACTTTCCATACTTTTCGCAACAAGGCATCAACGTCATTGGCATCGCAGGTTTTCCGCAGTACCGTGGCCCTGGATTGTACTATCCGCAACTCCAGCAAACGTTTGAGTTTCTCAAATCAACGCGCTGCCGCATCCTGATCGCCGTATGCTCAGACACGGATCTGCCCGACGTCATGATGGCCGCCAACCAGACGGGCATCAAAACGCCGGATTATGGTGCGAGCATGATGGCAGATATTTCAAATGACTGCATGAGGTGCTGACGCGAGCTGCAGTCTGGACAAGCCCGCAGAGCTTAGTGACAACCACTGAGCTGCTCGATATGAAATGGGGTGCGCAACACGCTGCGCAGCATGCTCCGTCATGAAATGGGCGCCGCCGCGCAAAGAATGAACTTTACCAATTACCAATCGATGGAAACCAGCACGCCAGCTGCCAGAGCGCAGCCTTTGGCTCAGCCTGGCGCTGGATCCTAGAGCCAGCTACACCAGCTGCTCGAGAACTTAACGTGCTCGCCCTCTATGGTGGTATTTGAGCTTATCGTGTGCTTTTGAGCATAACAGGCGGTGCGTTTGATCCGAGCGTCATGCAAAGCTTGATATTCTTTGTGTCGGGATTTGCCGACGACTTCTCCGCCAATCCATTCTGGCCGGCATTCAAGGCCCGCTTCGAAGCGGCCGTCACGCAAACAATCCTTTACGATTCGGCCTGGTACAGCAATCTCAATCCAAACGAGACGGATCCTACACAGCTTGACTACCAGCTCAATATGTTCTATGACGACATTGGCATTTGGAAGGTTCCGGCAAACTACATCCGCAACGCATACAACGCGCTGTGGGCTCTCTCGAGGGCGTGGGATACGGTGCGATCAAGTTCCTTTGTCCGTCTCGCTGGTACCCTGGCGCTGACGTCTGCGAGAACAATACCCTTGCAGGTCATCAACACGCGCGGCACCACGGCTGAGGCAGTCGTCAACGGATCCCTCATCAACCAAGGCGCAATGAAGCTGTCGTACATTGTTGACCAGACAGGATCGCCCGACGCAAACATTGGCGACTTTGTCATCAATGATCGCGGAAACATGGCGCCATATCCCAAGTCCGCTATGCAAATGGACTCGAACGGACGCCCAGCGCTCGTTGGCAGGATTTTCCAGGATGAAAATGAGCAGCGTCTCCGTCTTGAGTTGCTTCCCAGCTTCCGTTGGTGAGACAAGAGTGCTCGGCTTCTCCTCGGCTTCACTGACGTGAAATGATGGCAGGAAAGGCTCGAGGGCCGTTTCCGATGTGCCAATCGATTTCCCGCCTGAGAGGATGAGCTCGGTCCAGCCATCTTCGACACAAGCAATTGCGATCATGGGTGGGTGGTGATGTCGCGTGACTGCATTCCAGCATGCGCGTGATGGCTCATGAAACGTTCGTGGGTGCAGCGACGTGCACGCTGGGAATCGTTCTTTGCATGGCATCAGCAGCGCATGTTTGGCACAAGCGCGCAAAGCGGGAGATGATACATCGAACCCCCGCACTGCTCTCCATCAGTGCTGTATGTGTTGTTGGCAGGAGCCGCCAGGGCATCCGTGCCAGACACTATGATGGCAATAGACACCGAATGACCCTCGAGCGCGCAGGTCGGACTGGCGATTATGCTGATCGACCCGTTCACGCTGGTTGGCGGAAGCAACATTCGCGTCAGATGCTTGTTTCGCGTCTGGCCGCTTGGTCTGGGATTCTCGCTGTTTCTCTCGTGTCTCATCGGCAAGGTGCGCATACACGGCTGATACGCGAAATGCCGAGCACAGATTGCTCACCAAAGCGCGGTTGAGTGTGCAGAGCTATCGGATGCACGTCATCTTTAAATGTGCACATGACCACTCGACATTCCAGCGCCGCACGGTCACACTCGACTCGCTCCTCGCAAGAGTTGCGCTCTCGTTTGCGCTGGTGCTTGTGAGCCTCGAGCGGATATCAGACGCGCTTCACATCGCCGGCTGACAACGAGCGGACAGCTGCTGTTCGGCATCCAGTCGATCACGGCACCGTACGTGAACCAGGTAGTCTACATTGACGAGGTCGACGCTTACGCATCAGTGTGCGTGCCATCGGGACAAGGCACCGAGATCATATCCGCGATCCTCGCAGCCTACGTCTCGGTCCTGATCGTCACATCCGTGTGGTTCGCCTACGTCAACCGCATTCTGCCGACCGAGTTCAACGACGTGAACCAGATCACGCTGTGCGTGTATATTCAGTTGATGTTCTCTGCCCTCGGGATCACGCAAGCGCAGTTTAGCAGCGGGGCATCGATGGAGACGCAATTCCTTGTCGAGTCTGTTCTGTGCATTGTTGCCGTCGCGCTGCTCGGCTTCACGCTTCTCGGCTCGTCGGCCGTTCAGTCACTTGTGAAGCAGGCGCGCATTGGGAATGGAAGCTCGAGATCGCATCGGTCGATGATCAAAAAGGGCGCGGATTCGCAACCGTCACAAAAGGTCGAGCCGCTAACTCTGGAGCACTTTGACCCGCAAAGCAATGTGGTGGTCAAGATTGTTGCGCGGCAAATCAAAGAGACGAGATCGAGCTTTGCGTTTACGGGAGTGCCTATGATTTGCGACAGAGGTTTGGCGAACGCTTTAATCTGGTTGATCGGGCTGCATTCGACCTGCTGACAGACTGACCTTGGCAGTCAGCGCAACGTCAAGTCGCATCTCGCAGACAAAGCAGATTGGGCTTATCCTGCTCTCAGAGCCGCTCTTTCTGCTCGGCTTCAACGACCAATTCATGCTCGTGAGGCTGGCTCTTGCGCTGCGACGATTGCGCTTGGCGCTGACAGCATGGGCCGATGTGCTTCCCAGACAACCAAGTACGTCAGAATCCTCAAGATTCAGAGCATGCGTCTTGCTCCTGACATCACGGATAGTAATGGAAAGCCCGGAAACCGTATCCTGTTGCACATTGGTGGCGAAACCATTGTGCTTGATTTCAGCGAGTCCGGCGAGCGTAATAAAGTGGGGGCTCCGCCCCCCTTCAACACACACACACACGCGAGTCCGGCGAGGTGGGCCCGGTGTGCTTGCTCAGCATCAAGCCAGAGCTGACCGATCACCGCACCAGCAGGCGACGCAGTGGGCCAACGCGCTCGGACACGCCATGCTGCGCAGCCGCGGCGCAACGGTGCTCGAGAGCATGGGCCAGCTCGACAACATCAGCGAGGCGAGCATCGCCCGCGCCGTGGCGTGATTCGCGAGTGCTGGCCGAATGAAACGATTGGCTGGGCTGCCTTCGGACAAGGCAGCTTTCGTCCGGACTTGACCCCTCACCAACGCCTGCCATGTCCGACTTCCAGCAGGCGCCGCCGGCCCAGACCGCGCAGCAGCCCCTCGTCGAGGTTGCGCCGCAGTTACCGCCACATGCGCTCTCTGCGGGCACGCTCCGCGCCATCGCCGCGGCCGGGCCAGAGAGCAACAGCGCCGCCGGCGAGGTGACGCTCCAGGTCCTCAGCATCAAGAAAGTTGCCCAGAACACGGCCCAAGCCGCGAGCCAGGAGCGATTCCGGTGAGTGCGCCGCGTATGGGCAGCACGCTTGGCGCTCTGGCTGCTTCTCGGCTGCGTCGGGGACCCCTGGTCAGGGCTCTGAGCGTCGCTCCAGCGCGCTGCCCGCGCGACGGTATTTTTCCGCATCCTCGTCGTCTTGGGCCTCGCGGCGCAGCCTGGTCTCGGTCCTGGGCGGCGGTGCACCGCTGCCGAGCTGTCTGTCGCTTGCGTGCACGACAGGCGATGCCCCGACTGGGTTGCACTGTGATTGCCGCTGACGCCCTGCGCTCCGCTACTCGCTGGGCCGCTGCCCCGCTAACGACAGTTTGCTCCTCTCGGACGGCATCAACACCATGCAGGGTGTGTCTGCCCCTGCCGCTGTTCGTGCTTGGCGAGGACGGCACGCTGACGCAGCGTCTCATCGCTTTCATATTGCAGCGATGGTCGCCACGCAGCAGAACGACCACCTGCGCTCGGGCGCCGTCACAAAGAACGGCGTCATCAAGATCACCAAATACGTCTGCAACTCGCTGTCGTCCAAAAAGTGCGCTGCGCGTGGCGGCCTTGACAGCCCGCGCGAAGCTAACGCACAATGCTCTTTCTCCGCCCGTGTTTTGTTGAAGGATCTTGATCATCATCCACTTTGACAATCTCACGCCGTTCCACTCGGGATATCTCATGGTCGGCAATCCGTCGTCGCTCGATGAGAACGCCCCCGCAGCAGCGCCTGCAGCGCAGCCTGCTCAGCAGCCGATTCCAGGAATGCAGCAACAACCAGCTGCTGCTCCTATGGCCGGTTTCGTCTCGTCCCATCAGCAGCTACAGCAGCAGCACCAGCAGCCGGCTTCGTACGGCGGCCGCGGCGGAAACATGCCCTACGGCGGCACGAGTGCCGGCGCGCAGACCCAGCAAGGTCCGCCCGCAGCCATCTTTCCGATCAAGAGCCTCAATCCATACCAAAACAAGTGCGCCAGAATGTGCTCATGTGCCGTGTACCTTGTCCTGTTGCTGACTCTCCTCCCTGCCAAGATGGACCATCAAGGCGCGGGTGATCAACAAGAGCGACGTGCGCACGTGGAACAAGAACGGCCGTGAGGGTCGCCTGTTCAGCTTCACGCTTGCGGACGAATCGGGCGAGATCCGCGTCACGGGCTTCAACGACAGCGTCAATCTGTTCTATGAACGCCTGCAGGAGGGCCAGGTGTACTTGGTTTCCAAGGCATCGATCAAGGCGGCGAACCGCATGTTCAACAACACCGGAAACGACTATGAAATGACCATTGAAACCGGCACCGTGATTGAGTTGGTGCGCGAGCGATGGATGCCTGCAAACAGCGAGATTGGCCTGCTCACTGCTTGCCACCACAGTGCGAGGACTCAGGCTCCGTGCCGCAGATGAAGCTCAACACACTCGAGCTCGCGCGTCTTATGGAGGTCGAGAAGGATGCCAACGTCGACGTGATTGCCGTTGTCCGTGAGTGCGGACCCATTGGCGAGATCGTCACCAAGGCAGGCAAGGTATGCTTTGCTTAGTTATTGTGATCGCTGTGCGGATTGGTCTGCTGCTGATGCCGCCGATGCAACGCCCGCCATCGCGACGATTGACCTCAAAGTCGCTCAAGAAGCGCGAGCTCATTATTGTGGACGAGTCGGGCTTTTCCGTGCGCCTGACGCTCTGGGGACGTCAGGCCGAGACGTTTGAGCACTCGGACAATCCCGTGATCTGCATCAAGGGTGCCCGTGTTGGCGACTTTGGCGGGCGCTCGCTGTCGGTCTCGATGGGCTCGACGCTTTCTGTCAACCCGCCGATGAACGAGGCGTACCGCCTGCGCGGGTGGTACGACAGCAAGGGCTCGTCCATGGACTTCCGCACGTTCTCTGGCGGCGCTGGCAGCAGCTCGTCAGGCTCGAGCCGCGGCGAGATCAAGACGATTTCTCAGATCCGCGACGAGAACCTGGGCATGGGCGAAAAGGCGAGTTGCATCTGTGCTTTCGTTTGTCGCCGTCATCGGTTGCGTGGTGGCCTGGCTGACGCATGCGGCAGCCTGATTACGTGCGAATCCGAGCGTCGATTGCGTTCCTGCGCAAGGAGAACCTGTGGTACCCCGCGTGCCCCAATGAGGCGTGCAAAAACAAAAAGGTCGTTGAGATGGGCTCCGAGTGGCGCTGCGAGCGCTGCAACAACAGCTATCCGCGGCCCAACTACCGCTACATCATGTCGCTCAGCGTCACCGACTACACCGGCCAGACTTGGCTGCAGGCCTTCAACGAGACGGCCGAGAAGCTGATTGGCAAGACAGCAAACGAGATGAACGAGCTCAGGGTGAGTCGCACCGAAGCGTGCCGCTGTGCATTTTTCTGGGGGGGGGGGTGGCGAGCCGCGGCTGACTGACTGAACCGCGCAGGAGCAAAACGAGGCCGCCTTCAACGCGATCATTGAGGAGGCGCTTTTCAAGCAATACACGATGGTGGTGCGCGCCAAGGCCGAGAACTATCAGGATGAGAACAAGGTCCGGCTGTCGCTGCAGGAGCTGATCCCGATTGACCATGTTTCCGCGAGCCGCGAGATGATCGAGACCATCACGGCTATTTTGGGCCGGATTTGATGCGCTGGAAAAGCCCCTGCGTGTGTTTGGCGGAACAGTACCGCTGCTGCTCTGATGGCCGCAGCTGATCGAATGAACAACATCTGCTGAATGTCGAGTCGCGGATCCTTGAGCGGTGTGCTGGCAAAGTCGCGCGTGAAAATCGCCCTCAGGGGCCGCGAGCGACGAAAATCCGGCAGCGCGAAAACGATCCAATCCGCACAACCTTTGGTGAGCCCGAGCGCGTTGCGCCGCTCCCGGGCGACAACGACACGGGCGACAGGCGCCGGCCCCACGCGCGCACGGATGCACGCACGGATGCACGCACGCATCCGCGCATCCACGCACGCGCGCACGCACGTCCGTGCACGCACCTTCGTGGATGCGTGCGTGCGCGCCGCCGCCGACGGGCTGGCGTGCCGGCGGATGGATGGATGGATGGATGGATGCACGGATCCTCTGTCGCCCATCCGCCCCAGCGTGCGCGCGGTGGTCTGCGGGCCTGATGCAGCCAGAGTCCCGCGGCTAGCGGGCACAGCCCGACCTGCGCCGCCGGCCTCTGCCGACAAGCCGTGCTGTCTGGCATGCTGCGTTCGCAGTCCGTGCCGACCGGCGTGCCGGAGAAGCGATGGCTCGCCTCGATGCGGTGCTGCCACCGGCCGCTGCGCCTGGGGCAGCATGCGCACTCGACGCGGCGCTGGATCCGCACCATCTTCCCTCAGCGCTTGCTCGAACACCCTTCTAACCACGAGCGCCATGCGCAGAGCGTCCGTCCGACATGAAGTCCATTTCGCAGGAGCGCGACATCACCATCCCCGACGAGGGTGCGTCTCCGGTGCCTGCACCAGGGAAGGCCTCTCGAGAGACGGCCGCTAACATGCGCCGCGCCGTCTGCAGTCACCCTGACCGCCAACGCCCGTGTCGTCAACGTCAAGGGCCCCCGCGGCGAGCTCACCAAGTCGTTCAAGCACATCCAGCTTGACATCACCCGCCCCAAGAAGGACACGCTCCGCGTCAAGGTCTGGCACGGAGGCCGCAAGCACGTTGCGTGCATCCGCACCGTGTGCTCGCACATTGAGAACATGATCAAGGGCGTCACAAAGGGCTTCGAGTACAAGATGCGCTTCGTCTATGCTCACTTCCCCATCAACGCCAACATCACCGACGACAAGAAGACCATCGAGGTGCGCAACTTCCTGGGCGACAAGAACACCCGCCGCGTTAAGATGCTTCCGGGCGTCACCGTCGACGTCACGTCGACCAAGGACGAGATTGTCCTTGTCGGCAACGACATCCAGAACGTCTCGCAGTCGGCGGCCACGATCCAGCAGTCGGTGCTGGTCAAGAACAAGGATATCCGCAAGTTCCTCGACGGTATCTACGTTTCGGAGAAGGGCCTCCTCGTCAAGGACTAAATGCCGCGACTCCTGACTGAAGCACTCTGTGTCATACACCTCGCGCTTTCTTTTCCTGCTGATTACATGTTCATTCAGACGCGTGGGGCGATGACGGGGTTGTTGGCGAGACGGCCTGCAAGCTGTCGCGCATGCGAGACGCGGCGACAAGCGATCGCCGGGAGCCTGGCGCTGGCGCCTGCAGCGTGGGCACAAACGGCGACAGCGGCGAGTCTGGCATGAGCAGCCGCAGTGCCGCGTGGCCGTTGCGAGCCCGCGGCAGCGTGTCCGCCAGAACCGGCCTGGCCAGTGTGTCGCTGCCCGCGTGCACATCAATGATTGTCGAGTCGGTGAGGTTCGCCGCGCCTGCGGTGGTTGAGCGCGAGTCGGAGTTTGCGACGAGCGTCGACGACCTGATGAGCGCCGGCCGCACCAACGAAGCGCGGGAGGCGCCGCGATGGGCCTTGGGAAGAGGCGCAGGAGACGCGCCGGCCAACACGTTGCCCTGACCGCGAGCGCTGCGAACCACGGGCAGACTATGCGTTTCCAGCACGCCGTTGCTGCCTCGGTTCTCGTCGATCCACGAGCTTCTTGTGGCCGAAGACGAGAACTGATCCGAGGCAGCGGTCAGAAGCGGCTTGGGCTTGTGCTCTGGGTGTGCAATGAGCCGCTTGATCAGAAGCATCAGCTGGATGCCGACAAACTGGTACGTGACAAGGCAGAAGTCGACGATGGCGATATAGTACGTGGAGGTGACAAACAACGAGCTGTTGTAGAAGATCAGGAACGGGTACGAGTATCCGACGACAAGTAACACGGCGCCGAGGAACATGAGTGCTGCAAACGCCCACGCGAGGCGGGTCGTGACGCCGCGGATGCGCGTAAAGACGAACCAGACGATGAAGCACTGGATGCCAAAGTCAACGACGCCGACAAACGTGACAATCATATTGACAAACGACCAAGCGTTTGTCGAGTCGACGGCGCTCGAGAAGTGCGTGATGATCCAGGGCGTGAGGCAGGTGAGGATCGCGGCCGTCTGGCAGAACCGCAGTGCAATGGGGCCGCCCCAGCACGCCCTCTGCTTGTCGTTGCGCATGAGGGCCGAGAGCGTCGAGACATAGGGCGCAAACACGGACAGGAACTCAAGCTCGGTCAGGCAAAAGACGATCATGTTCAGCGTGAGCACGCCGTCCCGGATGAAGCCGCTCGTCTCGGTCAGAAACGCCGTGTCGATCACATCGCAAGTGATAAAAATAGCGATGCTTATGCACACAGAGTGCGCCAGCAGCGAGTACGCCGTCAGGGGCAGCCTACGGAGCTGCAGCAGGTGCACCACCGCGAGCGTGTAGACGGGGGCGAGAGACAGCAGTGCGAACAGGAGCTGCAGGTTCCTTATGTTGTCGCTATGGGCGGTCAGGGTGGGGCTGACGTCGGTGTCGGTCAAGTTGGACATGGCCGGGCTCGGTCAGGGTTGCGAACCGG
>JADGIZ010000426.1:0-13858 GCA_027604665.1 Polyrhizophydium stewartii | reverse complement strand
GGCTGGCGGTGCGAGAGCGGGGAGGGGGCAGGACGCAGCCAGCCGCGCGCCGATCGCAGCGGGCGCAGACGCAGGCGCGGGGGTGCGATGCTGAAGCACTGGGAACGCACCGATGAAGACGCGGTACTCGAGGCTGTTGGGGGCGCCGACGACGCGGGGGATGTAGTGCGACATGCTGCGGAGAAGGACCTGGGTGCGCTGAATGGTCGCTGTCGGGGAAGACGCGATTTTGCCCTCACGGGGCGCTCTTTGCACCACCGGCACGACCAGCAGCACCAGCAACAGCATGCCGCCCGCGCTGCCGCTCGGCGCTGCCGCCGCCGCCGCCTCGGGCGCCGTGCCCGCCGCCGCTGCCGCATCGGCCGCTGCCGCGCAGGCTCCGTTCAGCCCCGCCGCCCTGCGCGAGGTGTCCCGCCGCGAGTTGATCCATGTCATTGACTCGGTGCGCCGCTGGAGCCTGGACCCCCGCCCCCAGACCCTCAACCCCCGGCTGCTCGCCGCCGCCGCTGGGCACAGACCGCCCGCACACGCCCGCTGCCCACCAGAACCTCGCTGATGCCTCTGCGCGGACACGGGTGAGCAGGTCCGCGGCAGGAAGACGCTCGTCATCGACCCATCGCTCGCAAGCCCGCTGAGCCTGGTGGCCGAGTTCGCCGTGCTCAAGGTCGGTGGCCGCTCGCATCCCCCCTCCGGGCGTCCACCGAACGGGATGTTGTCCGGCCGCACCGTGCTTACGCAGGCAATCCTGGGCTGCAGGAGCACGGCGTCGACCGCATCTTCACGCTCAACGGCACGCCGATCGACGCCGACGTCAAGAGCCTCGTCTACATCACACGCCCGACCCCGATCCACATGAAGTGGCTTGCAGGTCGGCCCGCACAGATGCGCCAGCACAGGCCTGTTTGAGAGACGTCGCTGACCTGCCGCGGACGCTCTCCAGACCAGGTCAAGCGTTCCGCGCAGCGCAGCAAGCAACACGGCACGCCCGAGACCGACTTCTCGCTCTTCTATGTGCCGCGGCGCACCCTCATGTGTGACCGCATCCTCGAGGAGGAGGGCGTCTTTGGCGACATCGCCATCGGCGAATACCATCTCGATATCATCCCCGTCGAGGATGATCTTCTGTCGCTCGAAATCGACGCGTTCAAGTCCCTGTTTGTCGTGCGTCTGAATGCGGCCGCCAGCCGCGGCTGGGCATATGCTGACCGCCACGGCCGCTGCAGGATGGCGACACGTCCGCAATCCACTCTGTTGCACACGCGCTGCTCAAGTTCCAGCTGCTCTTTGGGTTTGCCTCGCGCGTGCTCGGCAAGGGCGAAGGCGCCAAGGTGTGCCGGACGGCATCTTGGGGCACGCATCTTGTCCAAGGTGCGCAGACTGACACGCTCGCGCAGATCCTCGCCGATCTGCTCGCGCGGCTGCGGCGCGAGAACAACCTGGGCGACCAGCAGGCCGCGGCAGCTGCATCGCTGCACACGCGCGAGTCCGAATTCGACTCGATTCTGATCCTGGATCGGACCGTGGATCTCGTTAGCGTCATGCGCACGCAGCTGACCTACGAAGGCCTGATCGATGAGCTCTTTGGAATCAAGTCTAGTGCGTGCCTTGTGTGCTTGATGGGCTGCTTTCCGCCGATTACTGATGCTTCATGCAGCGTTTGTCGAGATAACCTCGCCCGTTTCGCAAACGTCGGCGGTGGCGGTGGCGCCCGCAGCCAACTCCAAGCCCAAGAAGATGGTGCTCAACAACAACGACCGCGTGTTTGCCGATGTCCGCAACCTCGGCTTTGAGAGTAGGTTGGCCCGTGTCTGAGCCGTGAGGCCCATAAGTGTTCGTCGCTTGCTGACCGCCGTGATGCCGGGCAGTCGTTGGCAGTGCGCTCAGCCACGCAGCCATGCGGATTCAAGAAGAGGAAGACGTGCGTTGTGCTGATGCGATGCCACGCGCCGATTGCAACTGCTCACAATTCGTTGAAAACGCCCAGGAGCGGCACAAGCTCACAACGACGTCACAGCTCAAGGACTTTGCCGCCAAGATCGGCGGTCTGCAGCAGCAACGCCAGTCGCTCAGCGCTCGTGCGTCAAAGGCCCGTGTGCCTACCATGCGCATAGCAATCTCGACTGACCCGACTTGGCACCGCAGACAATCTCATCTACGACGAGATCCTCAAGTTCGCGAGTAACCCAGAGACGGCAAAGCGGTGGAACACCGAGGACGGTGCGTCGGCATGCATTCGAGAATGCGATCTCGAACGCTCCGCATGCTGATTCGTGTGTCCACCAGCCATCTCGACACTGGCCGCGTCGTCCGCCGAGCTGGAGTATATTGACGAGATGATCTCGCGGCAAGCGCCGTTTGCGGCTGTGATGCGGCTGCTGTGCCTCTACTGCCAGACCAACGGCGGACTCAAGACCAAGCAGTACGACTCGTTCCGCCGCAGCATCGTGCAGACATACGGGTACCAGCACATCTTGACCCTGCAGCACCTGCGCCACGCATCGCTGTTCTTCCCGCAGGAGTCGAGTGCCGCCAAGAACGCTTATCCGGCCATCGCCAAGCAGCTGCAGCTCTTTGTCGACTACGACTCGGACCAGCCCAATGACGCCTCGTACGTGTACCACGGCTTCGCTCCAATCTCGGTGCGGCTGGTGCAGCTGGCGTGTCGCGGCGTAAACGCTTCCGAAGGCCCTCAGCAGCTGCCATCGTGGCGTGGCGGCGAAGACGTGCTGCGGCTGCTGCCTGGGCCGCACTTTGAGGAGACAGTGTCCTCGGGCGACCGCAGCTTCAGAAAGAGTTGCGTTTTTTTCAAAGTCGTCTTGCGCACGCATACGCAGTCATGCTGATCGCTTGCTGTGCAGAGATGCAGCAAGCAGCGCCACTGACGCTTGTCGTCTTTCTGGGCGGATGCACCATGGCCGAGGTTGCTGCCCTGCGCTTTTTGGGCGATCGCGAGAACGGTGCGACCCCGCTGGATGGGCGACTGGGAAGCGAGCCGCTCGCAAGGCGGCGTGCTGACGCTGAATCTCGGTTCTCGCATGCTTCATTCGGCTCGTCTTTGCAGCGCGACGCAGCTTTGTGATTCTCACGACCGGCATCATCACAGGCCCGCGCCTGATCGAGTCTCTGGCGTCACGTCCGACCGCTGGCTTCAAGAACGCTGCAAATTGACTTGTGCGCCGGCCATGCCTTGACCTGGCACGGGCGGCTGGCGCAGCAGCACGCGTCAGCTCTCATAAACCCGGCGACGATTGCTTTCGGGGGTGTCTTTGTGGCACGAATGCAGCATGAAGCAGCGCACGCACCTGCAGTACCACTCGGTGCGGCACTTGGAGCAGCGCTGCATGGCAGGCTTTCCGCACTTGCCGCACTTTGGCGGTTCAACGAGCGAGTCGAGCTCGTCAAAGTCGTACAGCTTGGCAAGCCGCTCGAGGCTCTTTTTGCGGCTGTCGTCGGTCTCTGTGAAGACCTGGCGCTTCTGCTGCTCTGCCAGGGCCCTCCAGTCCTGCGCCATGTCCGTGATCTCGGGCGGCACCTGCATAACCAAGCGCAGTTGGTAGTCAGCTTGTGCGGGGTTTGGAGGAGGGGTTTTCTGCGACGCACCAGCTCGATACCCTTGTGCCCCGTTGCTGCGCTGATCGACTCGGGCGGGTCGAGCATCGTCAACTCCTCGAGGTAGCGACGCACGTCGAGCAGGATGGGAAGCTGATCCACGAGAGTCTCCTCGTACAAGTCCTTGAGCTGCGTCGCTCCAGGTGTCAACCGTGAACCCGGCGCGGCTCTCGCCTCGACACCATCAGGACCAGACGCACGCGGAGCACAATGCCTTGGTTGTGCTTGGTGTATGCATATGTCTTGCGGCACGTGGGGTCCATCAGCAGGTTGTACAGCGACAGCCAGATCTGTTGTCTCGAGTCAGTGGGAGTGGCTCAAAGCATCTGTTCAAGAGAGACGCCGCAGATCAGAGGCATAGCGCGAGCGCACCTGTGCTTCAACTTTGCCGAGCACGGCCACATCCTCGGTCTTGACCGACTGCCACTTGTTGTCTTCGAAGCGCTGGATCGCGCCCGAGTCGAGGCGGCGCATCCACGGCGCGCGCTCGAGCAAGACCACGAGCGTGCAGATCAGGTGTGCAGTGGGCTGTCAGCTTCGACTGCGGAGGCGCAAGCCCGTGGACATGTCTGCCCGAGTCGCTGCGAGCCGCCTAGAACGCGCGCGCAAGCTTATCTTGGCTTCGCAGCATGCGGCTCAGCACGCTCATGTCGAGAGTGTCGACGCTGTCGGTGACGTAGCGCAGCGACACGAGCGAGTTGATGGCGATTGAAAAGTCGAGCTCGGCTGTGTTGCGCTTGAGCCACTGGAGCGTTGGCCAGCAATGTCAGTGAACAGCTGAGTGGTTTAGATTGCAAGCAACATGGGCCTATGTAGTCATTGAAAGAAATATCTGACTTACATCGCTTTCCGTCGCCGAGAGGTACTCGTTGGCATCCTTGATTGTCTGGCTCAGCTCTTGTGGATCGCTGTGGGGTGGCGTGAGCCTAGTGGCCGGATATCAAACGGCGCCTCACCATCACGGGCTCACCACGTGCACAGATACACGGCCTTGCGGACAAGATAGTCGACAAGGTTAACGAGGATATCGCCGACTTGCCCGCATGCTTGCTTGTCAAAGAGCACGACTTCGAGCAGGTTGATCAGCGTCGCCTCGGAAAACAGCTGTGCGTGGCGGCCGATGGTCTGGTCAGCGTCTTTGCAGCTGGCGTCATTGTGGCGCTTGAAGACGACTCACCATAAAGTACGCCTTGAGGCTGCTTTGGGCAGCAACGTGTGCAGCGACATGTGGGAACACGCTGGTCTTCCAGATGTCCGTCACCAGCAGGTTGTGGACAATCACCGACACCTGGGCATTCAGGCAAGGATCAGCATGGCAGACCGCATGCATCGCTGGCAGCGTCGGCGCGTTGGAGACAGGCTCGCCTTGTCGCCGACAAGCAGCGCCTGAGTGACGAACTCGTCGTGGCCCGTCTTGATGTTGTAGTGGGCCTTGGAGGCGGCATGGTCAGCGTGCGTCGGGAGGCGGAGCTGGCTACATGCCGGCGCACGACGGTGGCGGTCGTCGCACCTGGATGTTGAGTCGCTCCCAGATCTCGTGCTGGCGCTCCCACCTCGGCCCGCCAAGGTCCTTGACGTCGAGGCGGACCAGTTCGGCGACCAGACGCTCGGCCTCGTACTCAGAGAGGTACTCGGACGCTCTGCGCGCACGAGACGCGGCGTGGTGCGCAGTGCAGTGCAGTGCAGGACGTCGGTGAGCCAGAGCACCGCCGACAGCGTTTGTTGTCTTGCGAGCAGCCGCTCACGCTGCGGCCATCTTGAGCGAACCTGCGATTGGCGCCAGTTTCCCGACTCCGATCCGATCGGAGCGAGCACACCAGACCGCGACGCACCCATGAGCGAGATGGCCGCGACCCTGCGCCCGACACTCAGCAAGCCGACGCCGCTGTCGTCTGCGTCTCTCCGTGGCGCCGATGAGCCTCGCGGAGGCATGGCGGGCTCGGCCACCTTGCCCGCGCCAGCCGCCCAGCCGCGCGAGGCGTTGCATGCGTCGGATGAGTGGCGAAAGACCTATGTGTTGTCCTCGAAGCGGTGCGAGCAGTCGCAAGTAGCAGCGCATGTTGCAGCTCCCCGAAGCAGCTGACGCTGAGCACTTGGGCCATGCCGTACCATACCCGCGCGGCGTGCGTGCTCGGCTGGATCTGGTCGCACACAGGCGCCACGAGCAAGTGCTCGACACGTGTGCGACCACCGTCACGGACACGGCCAAGTGGAGCACCTGCCTGACGCCAATAGACGTGAGCTTCCAAACGCCTTGGGCCAGCGGAACATGGACCTTGGCTGACACCCAGCCGCCGTCCGCCGCAGCACACGCCGTTTATCGCCGTTGGCTCGGGCGCCAAAACCAACAACCTGTTCATTGTCGAGAACACGGCCACAAACAAGCTGCGCGCGGGGCCGTCGTACCGCCCTGCCGCGGACTCGCTCGTGGTGCGCCGCATCGACTCTGCTGCAGTTGCAGCACCAGGCGAGATGCAAGACTGACACGGAGCCCCCGCAGCTGAGATCCGCCTTCAGCCTGCCCAGCCCCATCCACGCCATCTCGACCATCGGGGACATGATGGTGACCGCCGGCCCGGACGGCGTCGCGCAAGTGTACAAGCTCGAGCCCTCCGAGCTGGGCCAGAAGGGCAAGGGCGTGACACACGTGCACGAATGCGTCATTGGCGAGTCCAAAGTCGCGGCAACGCTGTCGCCGCCCGGGGTCAAGATCCACTCGGTGCGGATCAAAAGCATCGAGCTCGAGCCAACGGCGGCGTCGGCGTCGTCCGTGCATGCACAGACGGGGAGCGGCTCGGGAGCCGCAGGCGCAAGCGCAGGCGTGAATGCGAGCGCTGGAGCTGCGCCGCCCGTGCGCCGCCTGGCCGCTGTGCAGGACAAGCGCATGTACCTCTACGACATGCCCACGTCCAAGGTCGTTGGCGTCGAACAGGTCGGCAGCGACCACCTCAACTGCGTCACGTTCAGCCCGCACGCGCCGTTTGGTGCTCTGGCGGCGGTCGGCGGCCTCGATCGCACGCTGTACCTGGTCGACACGCGCGCGATGCGCTCACGCACGGCCGCCGAGGCGGCGAGCGTCGGCGGCATGGTGCTCGCGACCGAGGGCGTCTGGCGTGCGCGCGATGCGCATGGGCTCCCCGTGCTCGACATCAAGTTCAACCCGTTTGTGCCCTATTGGGTCGCGACGAGCGGTGGGGTTCTGAGACCGCCTTGACGCTTGGATCTGTCTGTCCCCGCAGCGCTGAACATGACGCAACAGGAGGCGAAGGCGTCGTCAAGGTGTGGGACATTCGCTTCGCAGCCGGCCCAGCAGCGTGCGTGTACGGCCACTTTGATGGCGTCAATGCGGTATGTGCTGCCGTTCTAATCCGCAAGCTCACAACATTTGCCGAGGCAACGCTGACGGTCTTCTCGTTATAACAGATCGCGTGGTCCAACACCCACTGCGATCTGATCGCATCCGTGTCGTCGGATCGCGCGTGGCGGGCATGGTCGCTGCACCACGACCAGCTGACCTGCAGCAAGCCGAGCGGCGACATCTTCATTGGCTTCCCGGGCTCCGAGATGTCTGTTTCCCGTAGCGGCGGCGGATCGGACGCGACGGATATTGCCATTGGCGCCAAGATTGTCGGCGAGCACCAGACGGGATACACGGCACCCGTGATAGCTGGTGAGCGCTATCCGATCGTGAATCAGTCCCCCCCCATCGCGGCTAACACGCAACTTTCAAACGCACACGCAGTGGTCGCCTCGCCACGCCATGCCGACACATTCGTCGCCCTGTCCGCCTCGGGCGAGATCATGAGCCACACGATCCGCGACGAGCTGTTTGAGCAGCTCGCGCCGCATCGATACGATGACCTGTCTGCCTGCGACGTCGAGACCAAAGTGTACGCGCGCAACATGAGCGAGGCATTCCAGAGCCTGGTGCATTGCACGCGCACGGAGCGGCTCCCCGGTGAGATGACGGTGCGGCACGAGCGCGAGCTCATCAATCTGGTGTCGTTCCGGGCTGCTGTTTCGCCCGAGGATGCGGATGCTAGATCGGCAGCGGCGGCCACCGAGAAGGAAGATGCCGAAGAATCTGCAAGCGCTGGTGTCGGCAAGGACGCTGCTGCCGGAAAGAGCGCAAGTGGTGATGATGACGTCGTTCCGTGGATCAAAGGCGCTGCGTCAAAGACCAACACGCGTGACATGGTTCTTGCATTCCGCCGCGATCTGGAGACTTATGGATATGGCCTCCCGCCGAGATACGCCGACTTTACGCAGTGGACCGAAATGATCGACAACTGGACGCAGCTGCAGCTGGATCTTGTGATCCTGCGGTTCAATATCGTCGACGAGGTACAGCGCGGCAACTGGCGCGCGATTGTCGACAAGGAAAAGTAAGCTCTTGTCGTCACCCCATGGGACACTCTGCGCAACTTGGCAACGGGTCTGACATCCAAAAATCTCTTGCTGGCGCTTCCTGTTGTCAGGAAACTCTACACAGGCCTCGAGGCCGACCCGGAGTTCCTCGATCGCGACACGATCCAAATGTTCACCGAGAGCGTGATCACCAACGCGTTTATGAAGGGGCTGTCCATGGGCCTGCGCTTTGGCGAGATTGTCGCGGACACGCCCAAGTCGCGGTTCGACCTGCTCGCACCCGTGATGGCGTTGCTGCTGTTCCCGACCGTGTTCGACTCGGTCGAATGGCTGCCTGACGCAGAAAAGGTGCTCGCAAGGCAGCCGCTGGCGACGCGACAGGCAAGGCTGGCCGAGTATGTGGCCAAGACGCGGGCGATGCGGGCAGCGGCGTATGATGCTGCTGCTGCCGCCGCTGCCGCCGCCTCGCCCAAGTTGTCCGCCGCTGCGGGCGGAAAGGCTGCCGCGGGAGCAGCGACAGCAGGATCCACCAAGAGCGCCGCGCCGCCTCAGACGACATCGCAGACTGCGTCGACAGGATCATCGGCCGCGTCGCGGACCTTGTCGGCGTCGACGGCAGGATCGCCGGCCAAGCGCGCGGACTCGGCGCAGACCGGCCACGCCCGCGGCGCGAGCAAGATCGCCGAGACGTTTGCCGAGGCGTGCGAGCGCAAGCAGCAGCAGATCATCAAGCTGGCGTCCGAAGCCAAGGAGATCCTTCCCATGGTCTCGCTCGAAATGTGGGTGTGCTTCTCTGTCTGAGTCGTCTTCACTGCTCCATGCGTCTGTCAGGCTGATCTCCAAGCGGTGAATATGCCGAGCAGCCGCATTTGCAAACTCATTGAGAAGCAGTCGGACACCATCGACGAGGAGATTGTGCAGGCCATGCAGCAGAACGTCATGACGGACTCGGGCGTGTCGGGCGTGCGCGGCCGCGGCGGCACCATCTCGACGAGCGTGGGCATGGCGGGCGGGCCGGCTGTGGTTCCGTTTGAGCGCACGCTGTCGGCGACCGTGAACAAGCTGTACGTGGACGCGCTGCTGGCAACGGGCCGGTTCGAGGACTTTTTCGGGGCCGGGTTCGACCTGATTGCGGTGAGTTTGGCTGGGGTGCAGGCCAAAGCAGATTGTCTGCGGGTGGTGTCTGTATGCCTGCATTGCGCTGACGATTACGAGCCAGTCGCTCGGCGGGACCGACTTTTCCCGCATGCTGTTCAAGCTGATTGAAGGCGAAGGCATGGCCAAGCTCAAGCAGCACATTGACGCGCTCTTCACGACTGCCACGAACCACCTTCAAAGCATCTTCCAGGGCGGCGGCAGCGGCGCACCGGCGCAGGCGACTTCCACCAACGCAGCGGCCGCCGCAACGGTCAGCAAGGGGATTATGCAGGGATCTAAGCTTGTGCGCGATGCCATGATTGTGCTTGTCAAAGTGGCCGCGCATATCATGCAGGGCCAGGAACTGCTCAAGGCGGACAAGTCCCAGCTCGATTCGCTGATGCGGATGATGTCGCAGCTCACGACGACGATGCTGTAAGCGGCGCCTCGCTTTTGCATCTCAGGCGGGAAGCTGCAGCGTCGCAAGGGGATTGCTGATGAGCTGCGATGCGCAGGCAGCTGAGCGCGATGATGCAACGGAGCTTCGAGCATCTCGACAAGGCCGCGGGCAAGGGCAACTCGTCGTCTCGGTGAGCCAGATCCGCTCACCAGCGCAGCGCGCCATGTTTTTTTGGGGGGATGTGCTGACGGCCTTGTCGCGCGCGCGATTGTGGCATGCTGCATGCAGCGAGTGGGCCCAGACGGTCCACGACTCGCTGCGCGACGCCGCGCGGACATTCCCGCTGTCGGCGAACAAGGCGCGGCCGACGCAGTCCAGCGAGAAGGCGGCCACGGGCCACACGATTCACGAGGAGATCTTCAGCATCCTGGACAAGCTGTACCGCGGCTTCATCAAGCCGGACGGGCAGGCCGCGCCGTGAGCAGCCCACGCCGGGCTGGTCTCGGTCGGCGATCGCTGGCCACCTGCGAACTGGTCCAATGAACAGGCTGCGCGTGGCGCTCGTCCGTCCTTTCCCCACACGCACGAACGACAGGCGATGAGCGGGTTCGGGCAGCAGCAGCAGCAGCAGTGGGGACAGGCCCCGCCGCCGTGGCAGCAGGGCCAGTTCCAGCAGCAGCAGCAGCAGCAGCAGCAGCAGCCGCAGCAGGGCCAGTTCCAGGCGCCGCAGTTCCAGCAGCCGCAGTTCCAGCAGCCGCAGTACCAGGCGCCGACGCAGTATCCGGCATACGGCCAGCAGCAGCCGCACCAGCAGCAGCCGGCGGCAGCGGGCTACGCGCCGGCAGGATACCCGCCGGCCGGGTACCCGCCCGCGCCGCAGCCGGGACCGGCGCCGGCCGGCATGGGCGGCATGGGCCCGCCGCCCGTGTCCGGCGCGGCGTCGCAGTACGCGGCGTACCCCGAGTACAACCCGCAGTCGCACGTTGTCGGCGGCCGGTCGTACCAGGGCCCTGTGACGGGCATGTCCGGCTGGAACGACCCGCCAAAGGCCATGGGCGCCGACGCCGCCGAGGCCGAGAAGGCGCTCGCAGCCGTGCAGGCTCCAGAGGGCGTGATTGTTGCGGCGTTCACGACGGCCGTTGACCAAGCCAAGGCGCTTGTCGAGGTGTGTGACGGCGGGGGAGGGGGGGGGTCGCCGATCTCCTCGAGGCTTCGCCGACGTTCCGGCCCCCACTGAGATCCCCGATCGGGTGCCTGGCGAGCACGCCGGCGACCGCATCATATCGACGCTGACCGCCGCTTGCGGCCCCCGCCTGCTTGCCCGCCTCGCCGCCGAGCAGCGCATGCCCGCCCAGCGCGCCAAGATCGAGGACACGGACCGCCGCATCGAAGGCCTCTTTGACCGCCTCGCGAACCACAAGCTCGAGCGCGTCGTGCTCGGCCAGACGCTGCTCGTCGCGCAGGGTAAGCGCCGCCAGCCCGCAATCAGCCGGCGCCATGCTCTCCTCCGATGCAAGATCTGACACCTGCGCCTCTCTCTCCCGTCTGCTCGTTTATGTGTGCTCTCGTTGCCTGACGCCACGTGCGCGCGGATATCCTCGCTCCAGCCCTGGATGCGAAGCAGTACGCCCAGGCACAGGCCATCGTCATGAAGATGATGAAGGCCAACTACGCCAACGAGACCGCCTGGATTTTGGGCGCCAAGCGGCTGACGGAGTTACTGCTGCTGTGATTTTGTCGTGCCCAACGCATCTTCTCCCGCTCACAGGCATATCCGCCCAACATGAACACACACACACACACACACGTCCAATTAAACCCGACTCGCCCACTATTTGCACTCTCGACAGAGCCACAGGCCCATGACAAGAACAACAGGGCAGCATTTGACGTGCATGCTTGTTGTAACGAGAGCAGAGGGAAGAAAAAGAAAGGCAGTGTGAAGTGGGGATTCGTGGATTCGCGGAGATCGGATTGGGGTTTCTGTTTGTGGAGAAAGGGATGGGAGTGAAAGTGGTTCAAAATGAGGAAGGATGCCGATAATGTTTCTTTGATGTCTGAGAGCACGAGGGGGCACACAGCAGGTGCACGGAGATGCCGAGAGAGGGTTTGGGTGGGAAAGAGAGGGAGGGAAGCTCCGCAAAGGCTGGAGACGGAATGGAAACCAAGCAAACGCGACACGGATGGGCGGATGCTTGCCGATGCCTTGCGACTTGTCATAATGTGCGGGTGGGTGTATGTGAGTAAGTTTTGCTGTGCTTGTTTGTGTGTTTGTGTTTCGGTACAAAGGAGAGTGGAGAAGCTAGAGATCAGAAAGGCCGGAAAGCGATGCAAATGAAGCGCGCAGCAGTGCAGTCCAAGACACTCGCGCATCACAGCTGCTTCTCGCGGTCCTGGCAGCCGTCGACAATCCACTGGTACGTCCTGGTCAGATCGCGGATCGCCGCATCGACCGAGAAGCCTCTGACGGCAATGTCGCGCGCAAGCCGCCGCGCCGCGACGCCCTGCCGGAAGACGAGCTGGATGCGCGAGGCGTACTCGTCAATGTCGCCCTCGTGGAACATCCAGTTGTCGATCATCTTGTACACGGTTGCAAACGCGCCCGAGCGCACGACCACGGCGGGCGTGCCGCAGGCCATGGCCTCGGCCACCGTGAAGCCAAAGGTCTCGGACGCCGACGCAGAGACGAAGATGTCGCACTGGCCGTAGTACGAGGCGACCTGGTGCTCGTTGAGGACCATGCCCGTGAAAATGACGCGCCTGCGCGGCTGGGAGAGACTGGGCTTGGCCGCCGAGACGCCTGCGGCAACAGCAGCACCCGCAGTGGCGGCCGTTGGGGACTTTGGCGCGTTGGATGCTGCATACGCCGAGTCGGCCGTGTCGGAGCGGGCGTCGTCCGCGATGCCGCCGTCCGCGCTCGGGGGCCGGGCCGCAGGCTCGGTCGGTGGTGCAAAGACCCGGTCGGCGCCGACGATGCTGCGAGCCTGGTCCTCGAGAGTGGTCCGCATGGGTCCGTCGCCAACAATAACGAGCGTTGCGGTGGCCATTGCAGGATGTGCCATTGCCTGGACAAGAAACTCGACGTTCTTCTCGACGGCGAGGCGGCCAACATAGACGAGCAGCGGGCCCTCGTTTGGTCCGAGCCCCGCGAACTCGCGCAGGTCGCTGATCTGCAGATCCGAGTCGATTGCGGGCGTCTCAATGAGCTTGGTGGCCGACATGGACGAGCGCGACGACGCGCGGCTGAGGGTGCGGTGCAGCGGCGGCGGGGCGTCGTCACCGATGCGCCTGGGCACAAAGACGGACGTGTCCAGGCCCGAGCGCAGGTAGTGGATGCGCTGCGAGTACTTGAAGACGTACGTGTCGGCGGTCTTTGACGGGATGCCGACGCAGTCGGCCAGCCAGACGAGCGGGATGTAGTAGAGCATGGTGAACAGCGTGTAGATGATGACGTCTGCAAGCGGGTGGCTGCCCAAGTAGCGGTTCTTGTAGAATTCGAGGTAGACGTGGTACGAGACGTAGACCTTGACGCCGCGCATCTTGAGGAAGGGGATCACAAGTACAAAGGACAGGCAGAGCGGGGCGACAATGTGGGCAATGTCGTACGGAACGGGCGTCGAGAAGTCCAGCAGCTGGAGCATGAGCTGCCAGGGCGGCAGCACAAAGACGCTGGTGGTGCAGGCGGGCGGAGCGTTCGATGGTCAGCGGCTTGATCGATCGCGCCGCTGGGGGTGGGTGGGGCCGCTTCGGCGGACTGCACGCATAAGCGCACGTGGCGCTGCGGACGGTCGTCGGTGGGCGGCCACTTGGGTGGCAGCGGCGGAGTCGGCGGCTCGGGCTCGTCGAGGGCCGCGGCCAGGAGAGGCGGATGAGCCTGGCGGGCGGGGCGCAGGGGGCGGCGCTTACCGCTGGTGCCTGTAGAACGGGTTGGGGATCGACGGCACGACGACGTCGCAGTCGGTGCCGGTCACCGAGAAGACGGTGACATCGTGGCCCTCTTGGCGATAGCCGTTGACCAGGTTCTTGCAGCGGTTTGCGATGCCCGAGATGAATGGCGGCAGGTACTCTGTTGCAAAGAGGATGCGCAGGGGCCGCCTGCCGGTGCCGTTCCCGGCGACAGCCTGGGCGGCGTCGGGCCCGTCTGCGGCGGCCTGGCTCGCGCGGGAGCGGGTGCGCGGGGCGGGCTGGCGAGCGATCGAGTCCATGCGTCGTGTGGGTGGGTGAGTGTGGCGGCTGGGCGTTTGGGTCGGGCGGTCCTCGAGGGTCGAAGACGGGCGCCTGGCAGCGGAATGGGCCGGATCTGCGGCGGCGAGCCGCAGGGTGCACGGGGAGCGCGGGCCGGGG
>JADGIZ010000425.1:0-13894 GCA_027604665.1 Polyrhizophydium stewartii | reverse complement strand
GCCCGGCGGCGGCATGACCAGCGTCGACACGCGGCGCACGGGCGGCGCCGGGGCGCCCGTCTGCGGGTGGTGCATGGCGGGCTGCGGGTGGTGCATGGGGTAGTGCGCATAGCCGGGTGCAGGCACGCCGGGATGCGGCTGCTGCTGCTGCTGCTGCGGTTGGTGCTTGCCCTCGCCCGGCTGGGGCTGTGGGCCGTCTTGGTGGTGCTGGGGGTGCTGGTGCTGCGGCGGGGGCGGGCCCATGGGGTACGGGCGCCAGTACTGCGGAGGCATCGGGTAGTGCTGCTGCTGCTGCTGCTGCTGCTGCTGCTGCTGCTGCTGCTGCTGGAACTGCTGGTGCTGCTGGTGCAGGGGCGGCGCCAGCGGCAGGCGCTGAGGCCGGACGTCCGTGTCGGCGGGCTGCGGCCCTGCCCCGACGGCCTCGTCCCCGTGCGCCGTTTCAGGGGCGGGCGGCTGCGGCCCCGCAGGCGCATGCGGCGGCCCGCCGGCTTCGGGCTGCGGCGCTGCGGGCGCTGCGTGCACTGCGGGCGCTGCGTGCTCGGCGGGCATCTCCGCGGCGGGCGGGGGTGCGGGAGCCTCGGGCCGCACGCCGTCGGCCGGGCCGGCAGACGCCGCCGGCGATGCCTCGGGCGGCGAGGGCGGCCCGCCGTCGCGGCCCAGAGCCGCGCCGGGCGCCCCGCCGGGCGCCGCGCCGGCCGCGTCCCCGTGCGCCGCGGCGGGCGGGGCGGCGGGCTCGGTGCCGGCGGCGGAGGCGCGTGCGGCGGCCACGTCGCCGTCGACGGCGTTGCTGTCGTCACCGACGCCAGCAAGGGCGGCGCCGTCCGCGGCGGCGCCGTCCGGGGCGGCGACGGGCACAGAGTCCGCGGTCCATGTGCGCCGCGGCGGCAGCGGCTGCCGCGGCAGCGAGCGCTCGCCGCCGTCGCCCTCGCCGTCGGGCCGCGTTGGCCGCGGCCGGTCCGAGTCGTCCATGGGCTTCGGAAAAGTCGTCTGCAGCCTCATCCCGCCGCCACATTCACTCATTCATTCGGCGCAAACAGCCGGGTCCCCATGGAGTCTTTTCAGTCCATCTCGCCATATCCGCCCTCCTCCTCAAACTCCTCGTCACGCGGCTCCTTGGGCTCAAGATCCTCGCCGTATTGCACCGCGCGGTCAATGTGGTCCAGGATCAGCGTCACCGAGTCCTCGTCGTTGATGTTGAGCGGCAGCAGGTTCACCATGTTGTACTCGTCAATCTGCGCAAGGGTCCCGCCGCACGGTCAGCATCGCATTCCAACCGCCAGACACCTGTCGCTCTCCACGCACCAGCCGCACGAGCGCGCGGTTGAGGTCGTGGAACTTGCTGCGTGTCTCCTTGTTAGCGTCCTCGAGCAGCAGCGACGTGTCGACATCAAAGAACCTTGCATCGCGGCCGGTCAGCAACACGCCGGCATCGTGCAACCGCGTGCGCGGCTGAATGCAGCTCACCGGTCGAGCTCAGACTGCTTCTTGGTTGTGCCGACAAGATCCATCTTGGACATGACGTTGATGTGCGGGATCTCGAGCTGCAGCATCGCCGACATGGCGCTCATGACGCCCGCAAAGAACTTGGACGTGTCCTCGATGAACTGGCTGTCGAGAATGTACACGCCGCAGACCCGGTAGTTGAGCCGCTGCAGCATCTCGACAATCTGGCGCATGATCGTGAAGTGCGTGTACAGCTCGATCTGCCCGGGGCAGTCGATCACCAGGTAGTCGTCCTCGTAATCCTGCAGCTCCTCCTCGAACCAGTCCAAGTTCTCGATCAGGAATCTGCGCGATGCCATCGTCAGCACTCGCCCGCTCGTTCGAAACTGCCGGCTGCACCGGCATGCGTTCGCGGCATGTGGCCCGTCGAGACGCCGCCGATGCACGCCCGCCGCTATGGCCGCCCAGAGGGTCGAGACAAGCCAAGAGGCCTCTCACTCCATGCAGTAAATCAGCCCGCCATTGGGTCCGTATTGCAGCTCCTCCATGACGTCGTCGAGGGTAATCAGCTCGCGGATGTCTGCACGCAGCTGTCAGCGCCTGGCGCCACCTCGAGAGTCATGCCGCTGGCCCGCCGCCGCAGGGCTGCTGGCCGCGGAGCCGGGACAGGGCACCCACCGACGGTCGGCTCGTACTCAAAGTTTTCTGCGGCCGGGTCCAGGTTGACGAGGTGGAAGCTGCGCTTGATCGACTGGCTGTGCGTGAGCATTGTCCGGCAGTACGTGCTCTTGCCGGACCCCGCGGGGCCCATGACCAGCTGCGCGACCTTGCCCATGCCGTCCGGTCGAAGTGCGCGGCCGCGGGGAGAAGTGTGCTTTCGCAGATTCCGAGAATGTCGCTCGACGCCGCGCTGCTCGCTGCCTTGTCGCAGTGCCTGAGCGACCCCAGGGCCGGAGAGGACGGCCTGCGGCAGCTCGCGGCGCAGCCGGGTGCGCGCTCGTGCGCTGCCCGCCGCCCTCGCCGCCGCCTGCTGACGCTGCCCTCTTTGGCCGGCACAGCATTCGCACAGGCGCTGCTGCAGGCGGCCCTGTCGCAAGGCCTTTCGTCCGGCCACCGACAGATATCCTTTTCGCTCGCCGTGTCCCTCGCCGTGTCGCTCGCCCTGTCGCTCGCCCCGTCGCTCGCCTTGTCGCCTGCCTGCCCGCTCGCCCTGGCGCACGCTGCCGTGCGGGCTCTTGCGCGCCTTGGCGACCTGTCCCGCCTCCGATGCTCTGCGGCTCCTTGACGGCTGTGCACCTCGCCGCAGTGACCCTCAAGTCTTACATGGACTCGAACTGGTCGCCCAAGAGCGACCGCTTCGTCGGCCCCGAGCCGCCCGAGCAGGTGCGCCGCCGCTGCTGCTCTTTCTTGCCCACCGAGGCGCACGGCTCTGATGCCTCTTGGCGGCTGGATGCCGTGGTGCACCTACAGATCAAGACTTGGGTCAGGGCCAACATCCTTCAGGGCCTCGCGGATCCCTCGACGTCGATCCGCGTCTCGCTGGCGTACGCCGTCTCCAAGATCGCCCACCTTGACTGGCCCGACTCGTGGTCGTCGCTGTTCGACGACCTGATGGCCTGCCTGCGCAGCGGCGTCGCCAGCCAGGTCCACGGCGCCATGCGCGTCCTCGCCGAGTTTGTGCGCGACGACATCACCGACCAGCAGTTCCCCGCCGTCGCCCCCATCCTGCTGCCCGAGCTCTTTGCCATCTTCTCCAACAGCCAGGCCTTCCAGCCGCGCATCCGCGCAAAGGCCGTCGTCATCATGCGCGACTTTATCGAGATGATCTTCATGGTCAAGGAGGAGCATCCGGATGCCGTCACCAACTATCTCGTTCCGCTGCTCGCGATGTGGATGGACGCATTCAAGGCCGTCCTTGCGGCAGACTACTCGGTCGCGCTGCTGCCGATCAAGAACGAGGTTATCAGGGTAAGAAATCTCGGTGGTCGCTCGGAACCGCGGCTGCGATCCTGTCAGTGTGCTCACAGCGGCTGTACTTTGCCGCCCAGACCATCGTCAAGATTGCCCGCGGATTCCCCAAGCAGGCTGCCCCGCACATGGCGGAGCTCATGGGCCTTGTCTGGAGCGATCTTGTGCGGTTTTCGGAGCAGTACGATGCCGACTACATCGCCCCGTTGGCCGAAGACTTTCACGGCCACGACGGCGAGCAAGTCGACTCGGACGGCGAAGTTCTTGGCCTGCAGCCGATTCTGTTTGCGCTCATTGAGTTTGTGCAGCTCGCTGTGCGCAAAAAGTCGCTCAAGACCATGTTCCTCTCGGCCCCGCCTGCTGGCAGCAACATTCCAGGTGCTGAGCAAAAGTCGTTCCTGTGGCAGTTTATCAGCCTGTCGCTGCGGTATATGCGCATCACGACCGAAATGGTGCGCGCACGCGCGTACATGAACTCTTGCGCACACGGCATGCGAGCATCGCTGACCCGTTTGTGCTGCACCTATGCATCCGCGCATACAGGAGATCAACTGGGCCCGTGACATGAACCAATTCATCCAGGACGACGAGGACGAAACGCTCACTTTCAACATGCGCGTTGCCATTGAAGAGATCTTCATCGTGCGTCACCGCCTTGCCGTCGTGCGGGCGGTCTCTGGTTTGCATCGTGCTGACAGCTTGCAAAGACGCTCATCGACTCGTACCGCCACGAGTCTCTCGCTGCGCTGTGCGAGGCAACGACGCAAATGTTCCAGCAGTGCCAGCAGGCGCACGACGCTGGCGTGCATTCTTGGTGGAAGGGCACCGAGGCCGCCTTGCTTGCACTTGGCCGCGCTCAAGTCGAGCTCGTCGACGAGATCCAGGAGGGCAAGCTGAGCTACGACATTGGCGGGCTCTTCAACCACGTTGTGCTCAAGGCCATGGGCTCGTTCGGTACGTCGCGGCTCCTTGCATTGCACCACGCATCTTGTTCAGTGCTGACGACGGTGGCTGGCGCGGCGTGGCGGAATGCATGATGGCAGGACATCCCTTCCTGCAGGGCCGTGCCCTGTGGTTTGCGAGCCAGTTTGCCGAGGTCCTGCCCAAGCAGCTTGTCTCTGACTATGTGCAAGGTGCAGTCATGGCCGTCAGCCAGGACGGCGTCGAGGCTGCGGTGCGCGTCTGTGCGCTCAAGGCCATCCGAAAGTGAGTTTCGCTTCTACCGCTCTAACTCGCATGCAGCCGCTGACTCTGCTTGTGGTCGCTTTCCAGATTTGCATCGACCATGCCTCAGGCCGAGCTTGCCCCTTACCAGGCGCAGATCATCCAGGGAATCATTGCCCTCTCTCCATCGGCCTCGGACGACTCTCTGGCGCTTCTTATGGAGACGCTTGTCTTTGTCGTCAAGGCAAGCCAGAGGGTGGATGCAAACCGTGCAGCCCCTGATGCTGACGCATCCAGCGCAGATCGACCAAGCCGTGACGGACAGCTTCGAGCACGCCATCTCGACGCTCGTGCTCGACGTCATGTCGCGCGCCGCGAGCGGTGAGATCTGACACGGACGATGTCGCTCTTGCGTGCACTTGTTTTCCTGCGCAAAGTCTGGGCTGGTTGACGCTCCTGCTCGCCAGACTTGGTCATGATCGACACGATTCAGGATCTGATTTCAACCATGGCGGCCAGCAAATCAACTGCGTTCCAGGAGCGCATGCTGCCACACCTCGCCAAGGGAATCAGCCAAGAGACCCTGCAGCAGTCGCCCGAGACGGTGGCTGTAAGGATTGCCAGTTGGGGCGTTGGCCATCATGGACGGCGGCTTACAGACGTGCATTCCTGGCGCAGACAACTCTCACCCTCATCGAGACCATGCTGCGAAAGGTCCCCGACCCGTTCCCGAGCATCTACGTTACTGAGCTGTTCCCGCGCACCGTGCATCTTGTTTTGGTTGCCGGCGACAGCGCCTTGCTCCAGAACGGCGGCGAGGTCATCAAGCTGCTTGTCCAGCGCGACTTTGCTGGTCTCTCTGCCTGGTATGTCTGTTTCTGCCCCTACGCCAGGATAACTCGTTGGCTTGAGCTGACTTGGCTCAAGGACCGATGGCACGACGTCGGGCATCGAGTACACCATGCGCTTTATCGCCAAGCTTCTCGATCCGGCTCAGAGCGAGTCGGCCGCGGTGTTTGTCGGCGAGCTCGTCACCAAGCTGATCCAAAAGGCAAGACTTCGGGCCTGCTTTTGCACCAGTATCTTGAGTCCCGCTGACACGACGAACCGCATCGACATGTGGCCTCAGAGCGGCGATGCCCTGCTGCCGGTCCTGCCCGAGCTGCTACACGCCGTCGTGCGCCGCCTCGAGTCGGCGCGCATGCCCACCTTTGTGCAGACGCTCGTGATTGTGTTCGCCCACCTAATCCAGGCGCAGACGGAGACCGTGGTGCAGTTCCTGTGCGAGTGCACTGTCAATGGCAAGGACGGACTCTCGATCTTGGTCAATGCGTGGTGCGACAACTTCCAGGACTTCCATGGCGCTTACGCCAACAAGATCAGGTGCGCCAGTGTGCTGGCTTTGCGCGACCCGATTGGAAGACGCCCGCTGCGAGATGGACTGACGCACGGGCCTGCTCGGCACGGCAGCTGCACGGCGCTTGCCAAGCTTCTGTCGAGTGCGAACCCTCGCCTCGACACGCTCGAGGTTCGCGGCGACCTGATTGTGCCGCCCGCGGAGCAGAGTGGGTGTTCTGGTTGTTTGATCTCCCGCCGATCTGGAAGAGGAATGCTGATTCGCTTTCTGTGCAGAGCGACTGACTCGCTCCATGTCCAAGACGGGTGAGCAGCGCTCGAGGGGATGCGTGGTGCGTGGCGTGCGTGCTGACACCGACCGCAGCCCCGGACCAGTACACGTCGGTGACGTTCCGTGCCAAGGCGCTGCAGTTACTGCTCCGCGAGCACAAGCACCAGATTGAGCTGCAGAACCGCAAGCCCAAGAGCAAGATGCCCGACGAGCACATTCTGGACGAGCACGGCGACTGGGACGAGGATGACGATGACGATCACGATCTGGACGATGGCGAGGACATTGACGACGAGGACTGGGACGACGAGGACAATGGCGGCGGCAAGGCCGGGTTCGACTTTTCGCTTCTGAGTGGTGAGCAAGTGCTGGATCCTCCTCGAGCTTCAGATGGTGGCGTGACTGACGCATCGCCCGCAGACTTCATGTTCACCACGGGCGACGACGAGGACGAGGACGAGGCCGACGACGCCGACGTCGCTGCCGATCCGGTGTTCCACCTCGATCTCAGAGTCTTTATCGAGCAGTTTGTGCGGGACGCTGCCGCACACAACCCCGCGGGCTTCAACGCCCTCGCTGGCTCGCTCAACTCGGCCGAGCAGCAGCGCCTGCATGCGATCCTGTCGGCGCCCCAGCAGCAGCAGCAACAGCAGCAGCAGCAGTGAGGAATGAAGTGTGCTCTACCGAGGCGTCGAGGCCACGGATCCTGCCCGCGGATAAGCCGGCACCGCAGGCGGGGGCATGGCGCCGGCAGTCGCTGCTGCCGCCGCTCCCTGGCGCACACGGGCGACCTGCGCCGCGGCGGTTGTCGTGGCCCGCAACGCCGCGAGCTGGCCCTCGGTCTCGGCAAGCACGGCCTGCACGTCGACGGGCGGGGCCGGGGCCTCGGTCGCTGCCGCCCCTGCGCCGCCCAAACTCGCCGGCACCAGCGCCGGGTCGAGGGCGTCCAGGTGCGTCTGCTTCAGCAGCGCGCGGGTCTGGCGAAGCTGCTCGAGGACCGCCTCGATGTCGGCGGCGGCGACGGGCGTCGATGGCCCCGACAGCGAGCTCTGGCTGTTGGGAGGGGTGGAGTCAGAGCGCGTGCACGAGGTCGGCCGTACTCGCCCGCAGCTCACATGCGGTCAAAGAGCGTCTCGCCTGCAGCGCGCAGCGCATCAACGGCGTCCGCCGCGCGCTGGTCGTCGATGGCCATCGGGGAAACTCGCCGGCGTGCAGATGTCGCTCGGGTCGCATGGCATCAACACTTCATTCGGCGGCAATGATACGCAAATGGGGGGGGGGTCGCCGCTTACTGGAGCAGGCTTTCAGGGTTAAATCGCCTGTTGTTTGCGGCCAGGGAGTAGCCGGTTCCGCCAACTGGAGCACCGCACTCGAGGCAGCGGCTTGTCATCACGGCTCCTCCGCAGTTGTCGATGACATACTGGCAGAGGATCATCCAAGCCAGCGTCAGCAAGCAGCCATTAAGGATCAGAAAACCAGAGACTGGCACTCACAGGATGTCCATTCGGGCAGGAGTACCAGTGACCATGGGCAGAAAATCGAGCCAGCATCACCGTAACAACCATCCTCACGTCGGCAAGGGAGATCGTTTGCTTCATCTCCTCAAGCTTGCCCTGGAATGCGTCGATTCGCTGTTGGTGCTTGGTTCGGAACGAATCAGGCATCATTTCCTTGAACTTGTCCCACTCGGCCGCAAGGTCCCTGGCGCTCTTGATTCCCTCCTCCTGCTTCAACTTTTTGAATGCGTAGCTCGCGCGGATATGCTCAGCTGCGGCCTCAAAGAACGTCATGTCCAGCTCGCACGCCGAGAGATCCTTGCGGCCAAGATTGACTGTCGACGGAGCGTTCTTCATCGTCTTGCGCAGCTGGGCCAGCGCGCTGTTGATGCACGACATGGCGTGATGGTCAAGGCCGTTGGCGATATTGCCGAGCGTCTCCTTGAGATCAATCGCAAAGCGCGTGATCGTGCGGCACTCTGCCGTCAGGCATTGCGCCAGCAAGATCACCGACTCGCGCAGGAACCGCCAGTTGGGCCGCGGCATCGACAGGTTGACCATGTCAAACAGCGTCGGGTTCGACTCGAACTTGGTGAGGAACGAGATGGAAGCCTCGTAGATCTTGCGGTTCGGCGAGCGGCCAGACATGTCCCTGAACGGCGTGATGTGCCGGCGGATGTCCGCGAAGTTGGCCGTGATGCGCCTCTTGGCCTTCTTGAGGACCACCGGCGCTTCCTTGACCGCGTTTGCCGCGAAACGCGAATTGAGGTTGGCGACTGTCTCCTTGCCGTACGTGTCGCAATCGTTGACAACCTTGGCGAGCTTTGCCGAAAGATCCGCCGAGGTCTGCGACATCTCCGAGATCCAGATGCGCTCCGCGAGCCGCACTGCGCTGAGGTTGATGATGCGGCCGTAACGACGCACGCGACTGATGCGCGCGCGGCACATGGGGCAGGTCGGCAGCTTGGCAAAGTCGGTCGGGAGCGGCAGCAGATGACGGACCCCCGTGGCAGCATCCGTCGAGTAGACCGTGTCCATGCCGACAATGCCGTCGAGCGTCGAGATGCTGAAGACGTGGCCGCACCGGAGGACAATCACGGGATCCTCGTCGAGATTGATCTCGTGGTACTCGGAGAACAGCACCATGTCCGACTGCTGCGTCTTGATGCTCTCTGGCGCGCAGATCTGGCAGAACGTCTGGTCAGGGCAAGGCTCGCCGCAGACAGATGGGCAGCGATGGCCGCATCCGAGGATCTTGTCACACCGCTGGTCACAGGGCAGGCGGATGCACGGCGCGCCGCAAGGCAGCGGGCACGGCCCTTGGTGCTCGCACTCCCACTTGCACCGGCCCAGGCACGGCTCGCAGGTGTCGCCGCACTTGTGCGTGCAGATGCCGTGATCGCACGACATGATCTCGCACCGCGACTCGCATGGTGGGCACGCGCCGCTAGAGCTGTGCTTGCTGCAGGCCTGCTTGCAGATGTGGTTGCAAGGGAGCGTCACGCTGCACGCCTGGCGGCACGGGCTGTGGCGCACAGTCTTGTCAAAGTCGGGCGAGTCGCGCTTGCGGACAAACTGCACGCATTCGCCGCACTTGTACGAGCACTTGTGGCCGCACTCGAGAGTGTCGTTGCATTGCGCTTTGCAGGCGGCCCTGGTGGCGTCGCTCGAGCAGGGCATCACGGCGCTGTGGCCGCACAGCAGCGTCTTGGAGACCATCTGAATGCAGACGACGTTCAGGAGCTTCTGCTCATCGTTGGCGACGTGGCAGTGGATGGGTGGGAGCGTGTGGCCGCATCGCGGGTGCGGCACGCCGTCGACCTTGACCTGGCAATCGCCGCAAATGTCGCCGCAACGCTTCGGGCACGGATGGTTGCACGGCGAGTGCAGCCGCATGCATGGCTCGTGGCAGTAGATGCCGCGGTGCTCTTCGTTGTTCGGGTGGCACCGAAGCGGGCAGATGTGGCCGCAGTCGTGCAGCTTGGCCTGGCACGGCTGAGTGCAACCGCCGTTCGGCGCAAACTGCTCGAAGCCGCGCGGCGACGACACGACGCATGTGTTCTGTGGGTGCTTGCGACAAAAGATGGGCAGGTGCGGGCCGATCGAGTCCTTCTCGAGGAAGATGTCGAGGACTTGGCTCCACATCTTGGATTTGCTGCGAAGCAGCATCTGGTTGCCGAGAACAAACATGCCCTCCTTGGCGCGCGACAGCAGTACATTGATGCGGTTCGACGTGCGCAGAAATCCAATCGTCTCGTTCCTATGCGCCGTATTGCGCACGAGCGAGATAAGCACGATCTTGGCCTCCTCGCCCTGGAAGTTGTCAATCGTCGAAACGCGCACAGCCTTGCCGAGCCCAACGCGCTCAGCGACAACAGCCATCTTGCCGTCGCGCGAGCCAAAGAATAAGCCCGTGTTCGCTCCAGCGCCGAGAGCCTGCGCTGCCTGCGCGGCATCGGCGGTCGGCTGGTCGTCGCCCAGAAGCTCGTCGTCGTCAACAACCTCCTTGATCTGCGCAACGTCCTTCTCTGAGATGAAGATCATCATCTCGCGGCTGAGCATGTCGCGGATCTTGAGCAGCTGGCCGACGTAGGGCGTCAGGATGACAATATCCGACGGCGAGTAGCCCTGGTTGAGCAGGAACTTGAGGAACTCGACCGAGAACCGTGCCTCAAACTCGTTCGAGTGCGAGTGGACCTTGACCGTCGCGCTTCCGTGCTGGTCCTCGGGGTTGTTGTGGTCAAAGAAGAACACGTTGCGCCGCACGCCGCTGACGTCCGGATAGTGCAGTACGGCCTCGGCATCCTCGAGCTTTGGATAGAGCGTCTTGCGCACAAAGTCGGCAATGTCAGGCCGCATGCGGCGCTGGCGGTCGAGCGTGCTGAGCGGGAAGCTCATTTGCGGCTCCTGCAGGCGCTCGAACAGCGAGACATCGAGCCGGTATTTCTGTCCCTCGATGCTCTCGCTGCTGAGTGCATGCGTCGCCACGCGAGCGCGCAGCTGCTGGTGGTCGCTGCAGACGAGCATGTGTCAGCCAGGCTGTGCATCCACATGCGAATGGCAGCGATCTGACGCATCGAAAGGCCGGCTTACCCAATCAGTATGAGCTGCTGCAAGTTTGCATTTAGCGAAGCGAGCGTGTGGGCCTCGAGCACCTGCATTGCATGCGAGTGTCAGCTTGGCTGCATTGCTCAGGCATTCCCGCGAACAGGATCACCTCGCCGGCTTCCTCGCACACAATGATCTTAGCCTGAATCGACTGGAGCAGCTTGTGGTACTTTGCCGCGCCGGTCGTGGTGGCGGCGACAATCTGCTGCTTGCGCAACACTGCCGCCTGGTGGTCCTGATGGATGTCGTCGAGACGCATGTTGAGCTGCTCGATCTTGTTCTGCAGCTCGCGGATCTGATCCATGTTGATGCGCGGCACAATCGTGCACCAATGGTGGTACATGATGTTTCGCTCCTCGACGGTCATGTACCACACATTTGTTTCGTTCTGCAGCTCCTCGAGCGAGCGCGCAGGCTCTGGCTCTGGCTCCGGCTCTGGCTCCGGGATTTGCCGAGATGCACGACGGTCCGACTTCTTGGGCGGCTGCTGCGGCTGCCTGTGCTGGCTCCCGATGCCGCGGTCGAACTCAAGCTTCGAGTCACGTCGGCCAATCATGCGCACGAGCTCCATGTCGCTAACATCGGCGTCGTCGCTTGCCACAGTCATGTCCTCGAGGTCGGATGCAATGTCGCTAAACTCCATCTCGTCATCGCTGCCAATCTCCATTTCGCTTAAATCTTGGCTCAGCTGCTCCTTGAGGCTGCTTGCGGGCGCAGGACGCTTCTCGAGGTTGTAGCCCGCGATCCACATTTCGAGGATGTCGCGCTTCTCGGGCTTGTTATGCTTGCCGACAGTCTTGAAGTCGTCGTCCTTCTCGTCCTTGAGCTCCTGCACGACCTCGTCAAACGAGCCGTACTGGGTCGGGTTGTACTCCTTCAGATACGGCGCGAGCGTGTTCCAGCTCAGTGTGCCCGGCAGCAGCAGCGCGTTTAGGTGCCTTAGCTTGGCCTGGTGCTGCTCGAGCTCGCGGTAGATCGTGGCAATGCGGCCCGGGATCGGCGGCTTCCCGACGGCGTTGCGCAGCAGCAGCGGCTCGATGCGTGGCTCTGAGGCGCGGCTGCCGATGCGGACAATGTTGTTGATGCCCGCGTCCAGGAGATGGCAGACGAACTGATCAAGGGCGTGGTTTGTGAAGCAGATCAGAACGATAGGGTTGTCGGGCGTCGTGCGAGCCTTGTTCATGAGCAGCGTGCGAACAATCTGAACGCCGACATACGACTTGCCAGTGCCCGGCGGACCTTGATCTGTGTGTCAGCAGGACAGACGGGAAACAATGCAACATCAGCCAGCGCAGCAGTACCTTGAATGCACGCGAGCGACGAGCTGACTGAGGAAATGAGTGCGCGTGCCTGGCCTTCGTCAAGGGTCGTATTCTGGCGAAGCTGCTGCATCGCGAGGATCTGTGACTCCCTAGACGTCGGATTGAGCGTGATCCTGGCATCTGTTCCGGCGCCGGCGAGGAAGCTGAGCTCGAGTGCAAGGTCTGGAGCGTAGCCGTAGATGGGCGACGGGACAATCATCTTGCCCTTGGCATCGCGCGCGGGCGGCTCGCTCGGGCAGATCAGTTCGCGGAATGGCAAATCCATCGGGTGCGCCGAGAGCTGTAGCCGTCACCAGATCAGCAGCCGCGAGTCAGCGACGATTGGCGGAGTAAAATCAATACAACCAGGCAGCTGCATTACCTGCTGGAGCGCGTTAAGCACAGGGCGATATCCCTCGAACATGACCTGGTTGGCCTCGATGATGTAGCCCGTGCTGACCTCCTGGGGAGACTGCACAACGCGCATGAGCTCATCGTCCATGAAGCGCTCGGGGATCATGATCGTGATCTGGACCCGGTCGTTGTTCATGGTCATGCGCTCGACCGACTTCTCGAGGACGACGCCAAAGACAATGTGCAGCGATAACTGCAGCGGCAGCGCGTCCTTGCGGAACACCAGCGCGACGAGCATGCCGTTCTCGAGGCGGCCAGAGCGCTCCCAGTACTGGCGGCGCTGCTGAGGCGACTTGCGGTCAAGGCTCTCGGGGCCGGAAAACGTCACGACGGCGCCAAACTCGCGGCGTCGCGTGGTCGCAAAGGCCGTGATGCGCGCGTTGCGGTGCACGTTGATGTCGATCTGAACCTGGTCAATGACACTGCCGTCGGCATCATCGTCTCCGAGCGCCATTTGACCGCGCAGGCGGCCATCGCGCCACGTCAGACCGCGGTTGCGCTGCGAGCGCGGGTCGAGGATGTAGCGACAGAAGCCGACAATGTTCTCGCGCACGGGCCGCATCAGATCCTCACGCAGCAGCCGAAAGTGCGTGTCGAGCAGCCGCTCCGGGCCGGGCGGCAGCCAGTGCGCCTGGGCGACGTCCTGGAAGTTGCCCGGCAGCGACGGTTGCTTCTTGGACATAATCTCGGCCATGGTCGGCAGGATCGAGATGCGCTGGATGTCCGCAAAGTCGTTGTCGTGCACGTTGGTCGACCCGGCGGGCTCGAGCGGCGAGAAGATCGCAAAGCTCCAGGGGTGGTCGGCCATGGGGCGTTGCTGCTCGAGCAGCTTGGCGCGCTCGCGGCCGGCAAGCAGCTCGCCAAGGCCCTCGGCGATGCGCGCCTTGTTGACGATGCTGACGAGGCGGAGCAGCTCGTTCTCGGCAATGCGATAAGCAAACGGCGTGTCAAACGGAAATTGCACGTGGTCGTTGCCAAAGATGCGATCGGTCAGAACAGGCGACTGGAGTTGCTCATCGAGGCGGCGCACGGCATAGGCAATGTCCTCATCGTAGGCGCGACGAGGGAAGAAGTTGACGATCTGGTGGATCAGGCGGATGGTGGGCAGCATGAGCTGCAGGAAGGCGAGCGGCACACGAGCATCGGGCTCGGCCGCGAGCAGGGTCCCCAGCTCGCACCGCGGGTCCTCTGCAAGCGGGGCGGGAAAGGCGTAGAGTGAGTGCGTGAGAAAATGGGCACAAGCAAGCACACAAGAGCGTGCGAAAACGCACCCACGGTGCCAGCAGCAAGGCACTTGTGATGAGGTGCTTCTGAGACGTCTACGGACGAGGCACGATGTATTGGGTTTGTTGTTCGCTCTTTGGCGGACGGGG
>JADGIZ010000424.1:0-13895 GCA_027604665.1 Polyrhizophydium stewartii | reverse complement strand
CGTACCACCGCAACGCTGCTGGTCAGTAACCACCTGTGCTCACACATCGCGAGGCCCCAAGGGTATGCGTAATAAAGAGGGGGCTCCGCCCCCCTTCAACACACACACACACACATGACTTCATTTGAGCGGCACGAGCATCCGCGCGACGGTGCCGTCCGACAGCGTGCTGTGCACGATGCCGCCGTGCACCGCGACGTCCACAACCCCCGGCCCGTGGTGCGCGCCGCCACCCGCGAGCCGCATGTGGCTCGCGTGCCACGGCCCGCCCGCCCCGCCGCCCGCCATCCGCACCGTGCCGCGCGCCGACGACGCAATCTCGGCGTTGCCCAGCGCCTGCAGGTCCCAGATCTGCCGCCCACACGCCCCGTCAGCGCGCGCCTCCTCGCACCCCAGCCGGCCTCGCAGGGCATGCGGCGCACCTTGATCTCGCCGCCGTTCGACCCCGACACGAGCGAGTCCGTCGCCGGGTCGATCGCAAGCGACCTGATGACGTGGTTGTGGGCATGGAACGTGTTGACAAGCGACGCCCCCTGCCGCACGTCGATGATGTCTGCGTCCGGCGTCAGCATCCGCCACACTCGCGCCCCCAAGCCTCGGCATCACAAGCCCCGCGCCACACGCCCGGCCCCCACTGACAGATGTTGCCCTTTTTGCCGCCCGCGATTAGCATGTTGTGCTGCGCCGAGAACACCAGCGACGAGATGCCCGCCTCGCCAATCTGGAATGCTGCTCGGCATGTGCGTCAGCACCCACGCAGTGCCGAGCAGGTTTCTCGACCATATCACTCACACTTGACCCTGGACTTGCTCGTCGGCACAAGCGTGTCCCACACAGACACGTTCCTGCATACACAGGCAGCCCACATCACCCCGGTCAGCTCGGCCCCCAGAGCTCTCCATCCTCGCCCGGCTCACATGTGGTTGACCGACACGCCCGCCGTAGCAATCGTCGTCGTCGAGTTGACAAACACAAAGTCGCTGATTGGCCCCGCATGGCACTGCCGCAGCGTCAGCGCCGGCCGCAGCGCCGACGGCGATGAGTCGAACCGCCACATGTTGAGGTCGCCGTGCGAGTCGCTCGCGCCGAACCGGACCCCAAACGGGTCAAAGTGGCACTTGGTCAGCCGCGCGTCCGACGGCACCGTGTACGAGACGAGCTCCGACGGCTGCCCAAACTGGTACAAGTTCACGACAGACTCGCCGCCCTCGCTCATGCCCGCGAGATCTGCCTCGCCGTCAGCTTTCGCCTCATCAGCGTCGACACCAATCGCCAGCGCGCGTCTCACAAAAGTTGAAGCTGCGATGCGCTTCCATCGTCATCACGCCCGTGATCTTGCGCTTGAGTTTCTGCTCGTCCGAGTCAGCAAAGTATCATCTGGCTCCGCACAGTGCAAACAGCTTGAGCAGCTCACCTGTCCATCCGAAGCACCGACTAATGTGTCGTCTAAACCGCAGCAATGTCAGCAATCCGCGACATGCAGCTCAGCAACGATCCAGGCGTTCCCACCTCGCGCAAGCCGGTGCATCGAGAACGCCCGCTTGGCAAGCTTCTGCGACAGGTCCATGTTCATCGTGCGCTGCTGGCTCATGGACGCCTTCTGCAGATCCGATACAGACGGTGCCCGCTCCATCTTGACGCTATCTCCCGCCGCGACGGCCGCCGCCCCAAGCGGCGTCGTCGGGCTCATGGACGTCGGGCTGAGGTGCAGATCGTCCATAGACGTCTGCCGCTCGCCCAGCCCTGCACGTCTCTGCATGACAGCATCACATCGCAGATCAGCCGCCGCGGCCACAAACAAGCACGATCCATCCCGCGCTGGCAAAGACCCGGATCTGGCACTCACCTCCCAGTGCTTGACGGAGACCTGCACATCAAGCTCGCGGATGCACTTGCTTGTCGCCACGGCCATCTCGTTGGCGTCCAGCGGGTTCAGCGCAATCGCGTGCGCCATGTCGCTCGCATAGTAAATGACCTCGCTCAGCTCGCGGCTGGACCACTCACGGCCCGGCCGCGGCTCCTCGGGCATGAACTGCGCCGTCGAGTCCGCAGACGACATGCGGGTGTGCAGCGATGTGGCCGCAAACGCCAGCGGCGCAGATGCAACCGACCCCGACGCGATCGAACCCGAGTCGCCGGCTCCTGCCATCCCGCTCGGCGCAAGACCAATGACTCCGGGCTGGGCCGCATCCGCGCCTTGACCCGCTGCCACGAGCTCCTCGGACGACCGCTGTGTCTCGGAAGCCCGCGGCGACGGCGGCGCAGGCGAGATCACTTGGATCATGCGCTTCACGTCCATGGTACGCCACAAAAGCGCCCACAGCGGCTTGAGCTGCGTCTCGACGAGATACGCCTTCATGTTCTCTGCCCCGATTCGTCGCCTGTCAGCAAGCCGTCGAGGTTGATCGCATGTCAAAGCATCCAACTACAACGCTCACCAGGTTGGAAGCCGTTGCCCAGCCAAGCCGACGACAGCGCCGCCTGGGTGTCAAAGATGTGCCTGCTCAGTGCCTTGAGGACAAACTCGGTGAGGAAGCAGTGCGCGTCCTCCATGCTCGTGCTGGAAGCCGCTTGCTCCTTGAGCCGCTCAAGGTAGTGCTCAAGCGTCAATGCGACGTGCCGCATGACCAGAACGCGCACGAGCAGCTCGGCTGTGGTGACCAGCGGCGATCCAAGGCGATGCCGTGGCAGCCCAAACTCGTCGTACAGCTCCGCGTCGTCATTGTCGTGCTTGTCCGCGTCGTCGTCGGGATGCGCCTGCGTGTAGTCGCCCAAGTTAGCACGGCCAGCGCTCGGCGCCCACGTCCAACCACATATCAATACACACCACCGGCTCTCGGTCCGTCGCAAGATCCTGCATCAGGTGGCACAGGCTCTTCTTGTTGCCCTTGAGCAGCGCATCAAAGAGCGGGTCGCACATGCCCACGAGCCACCAGATGCGGTTGTACTGGTGCAGCTCGAGCGAGGACAGCATGACAGTCACGAACACGGTCACGGATGCCTGGCAGACGACGCCCTCGTCCAGCGTCAGGGTGCCGGCCTTGTTCTGCCACAGGACAAACGATCGCAGAAGCCGGCTGCATCACGAACAGACATACAATGTTAGCCATCCGTGCAACCGCGTTCTGCTCGTCGCATCTCATATCCACCTCGATGCTTGCATCAGATACGAATTTCGGTCGGCCGCGCGCGCAGCAAACTCAGTCCGGAAGGCAATCCGAGCCAGCGCGTTTGCCTCGTGGGCCATAAACGCCGACACCACCGGCGTAAAGTCAGAGACATTGCCGTGCAGCGGCACGACTTCCATGTACCCGCTCAGCGCGTTCATCTCGCAGCAGCGCTCGTAAAAGATGCGGTCGATCACGGGCAGCGGGATGTCCGCCATGCGGCTCAGCTCGGCAAAGCCTTCGCGAAGGCGGGCCACGTAGTCGCCAAACACAGCGTCCTTGCCCAGGATATCGATGTTGTCCGACACGGTCGTCACCGAGCTGTAGACGGCCTAGAAACGATGCACGACCCAAGCCACCTTTGTCAGCTTTGCGCTCACAAGCAAGCGGCGCAGTCATACACAGGTCTCGTACATGGCAGATGCGCATCACAAGGACCCAAGTATACACGCGCAGCCCGCGCTTCTCCAAAACAAGACGGAGCTTGGCCTCGGGCGTCAGGGTCAGCACCTGCGAACCGCGGCCTGGCGCGCTTGCGGCCAGCTCTGCCTGCTCGGTTGTTTCGGCAGCATCTTCCGACTCGACCGCGGCGTCCGCGCCACCAAGGCCGAGCTGCCTCTCAAAGGCCGCAAGTTCCGCATCAAGATCATCGTCGCCCTTGGGAATCGTGGAGCCCATCTCGCCCCAGTCGAGACCGCCGCCGCCGCCAGAGGCTCCGCCGGTCGAAAGCAGGGACGATGTGCCCATCTCGCCCCAGTCAAGGCCGCCGGCAGGCGCGGCGGAACTGGCGGCAGGCTCGCCCCAGTCAAAAGCGCTCGCCGTCGAGGGCGGCGCCTTGGACACCGGCTCGCCCCAGTCGATGCCATCGCCAGTGGCGGCAGCCACGGTGGTTGGCGCTGCTTCCGGCTCGACCTTGGCGTCGTGCACCGCAGCTTTCTCGGAAACCACCTCGACCTCGGGCATCTCGACCAAGCGCGCAGACTCGATGACATGCAGCGCCAGGCCCGGACACCCCAGCCGGTCGTAGACGCGTGCAGCATCTCGCACGAGCTCGTACTCTTGCTGCGGAGTCACTTGCGGCGGAGACGCTGTGAAGATGGCCTTGACCGCCTGGCGCAGATGGCGGTACAAGATCAGGAGAGCCGGGTCCGTGTTGTGGCGCGGGGCTGCGACGATACCGTTCTGGTCGCTCTTTGGCGTTGTTGCGGGCAGAGTCGCACCTGCATTCGCCTCTGCTGGCTTCGACAGGAGACTCTCGAGCGGCATCTGATGCATGCAGCCGGTTAGCAGTGTACATGCCACGAGGCCCATCGGCAATGCGAGGCGTAAGAGGCTTACCAGCGTGGCGTAGATTGCAGAGTCGTACTTTCGGAGAATATAAAACAGCATTGCAGCCAGCCAGCGGTCACCAGCAGCAATCGCCTCGGGCAGCAGCGTCTCCTCGAGCAGCTCCTTGAGCACTGGCCCATCCTCACCCTCGTAAATCCGAGCAATGACAATCGCAAACTGGATATCCTTGAGCTGCTTGAGACAAACACTAATCGCGTCCTTGAGCTTGCCCGCAAGCAAAAAGAAGGCCACAGCGTACTCGTAGCGCTGCTTGCCGAGCAGCGCAAACGCGTTCTTGAGCGCCGCGTTCTTCCATCGCTCCTCCTCAAAGTCGTTGGCCAGGAACTTGAGCATTGCGGGCTGCTCCGGGTGCGACAACGCGAGCTTCCACAGTCCCACAAGCACGTTCTTTTTGCGCATCGCAATGTAGAACGGCGCGCATGCGACCGGGTCGCGCGTGTCTTCGCGGCCAAGGTACTGGTTGCGCGCAATAAGCTCAAAGTGGCGTTTCTGCATGCACAGCGCAGCGGCACGAAGGGTGTGCTCGTCAGCCCGATGCGATGTGCCTTCCAGCGCATCACAAAGCAAAGGCTCTCCCGCCTCCAGGCACGCGACTCACCAGCGTCTCCGGATTCCGCACCCACAGACCAAACCCGATGTTGCGAGCATCAGCCCACAGCAGCTTGCCACCCATATTCTGCATCGCAATCTCCAGCAGCGTCTCCTGCGAGTCGCTAAAGAGTGCCCACGCAACGTCGCGCATGGACATGGCCGGCTCGAGCGAGGCACCACGCGCCGTTGCAGACCTGCGCGCACCGGTCGTCATGACGCCTGGGATACCCGACGATGCTTGCGCGGATCCAGAGCCCGCCACCGACGCCACCGCCGCCGCTGCCGCCGCGCTGGTGTGGATAAAGATCTTGAGAAACACGACGAACCGGATGCCGTTCTCATCAAGCGTCTGGTCAAACTGATTGAGCTGCGCAAACGTGTCGATCACGGCGCGGAGCTGCTGCTGGTCGGCGAGCGACATCCGCGGAAGCGTCCGAGAGGACAGAATGCGTGCCAGATTCTCGGCATCGCTGCCCGTGAACTCGCCAACAGCGTGCGCGGCTCTGCAAACAAGATGCGTCAGCACAAAAACTGACGCCAAGTACAACGCATTTTATCCCAGACAAACCCTTGCAGCGCGTCGTCGAGTGAGAAAAGCGCATCCGCAGCCTGCGTCTTTGCGTGGCTCGAGCCGTCCGAAAAGAGCTTCCACAAAGGGATCGGCACCTCGGATAGCTCTCGGCCCGCCTCAGTACACAGCGTTACAAAGCGGTTGAGGAGCGACAGGTTGTACTTGACCGTGTCGTATCGCCCTGGAACAGCGAGTCAGCGCACTTTCCAGAGGCTTGCAGTGCCGCGGGACGCAGCCCACCCCAAAGAAGATAGTGGATCAGCAACGCAGGATGGTGGTCCGGCAGTCGCCCGCTCATCTCTGCCGCGACGGAAAACACTGTCGTTGGCGGCCCGTCTGCGAAATACAATCGAGATCAGCGATAGTCACAAGCGTCAAATGATCCTGGGCACGCCTGCAGACTCACCCGCGTCGACCCACTTGGAAAATGTTGCGACGTGGCGTGTGCTGGACACGAGCAGCGACCCGTGCGGCAGCCAGGCGGCAAGAATCGCAGGGTCGCTGTGCTTCATGCTGATTTGAGAAACCGAGACCCATTGCGACGCATCCGCCGGAGACGCCAGCCGCTCGAGCACAAAGACCTTGATCTGCGATGTGAGCGCCACGGCAAGCAGCAGCTGCCCATCGGACGCGAGACCCCAGTCGAGGGAAACCACGGGCTCGCTGCGCTACACTGTCAGAATGGCGACATCAAGGCTCGTTGCAAGAGAGAACATTGTGCTCACGTAAATGTCGCCGACCACTCGGGCAGCGTGCCCAGATCCGACGTGCTCAGCGACCACACAGTCAGATCCCAGGTGTTGGAGCCTGTCGCGTGCACTGTTCTGCCGCATCAGCCAGCATGGAAAGCCTCTCAAGCGAGCAGGACGAGGACGAACCCGTTGCGATCCTTTCCGGCGCATGCAGAGCAGCAACATCCGCAAGCGTGCCGGGACCAATGTCAAACGACGCAATGCAACGCCAGTCCAATCCCTTGTCGCTGACATCAAAGTTTTGACCCGACGAGAGCGAGCCATCGCTGCAGTGCCACAGAGCAACCGAGCCGGTGGTCGAGAGTGTCGTGAAGACGTGCGTTGAGGGCATGCACAGCGGCGACTGCCACGCAAACAGATCCGACGGTGCTGCAAGCTGCGCAATCTCTTGGCCAGGCAGAACAGGGAGCATGCTCTGCGATATGAGCGCCACGCTCCCGACAGTGGTATCTGGGCAGCGATATATGGTCAGAACAAGAAGCGATTGTCTGCCAAAGAGAACTCCCAGTGCGCTCCGCACCAGTGACGTCCGCGGTCCAGACCAGAACCGTGTTGTCGTTGGTGACCGCAAGGATATAGCTGACGGCAGGTGCTTCCCCAACAGCAGGTTGATGGAGCGCGTGGATGAATCGAGCGCCGACTTGAGCCGCCTCTGGCAGCACAATCGTGGCAAGGTGCAGTATCTGCGTATCGCGCACCGCAATCGCGATAATCTGATGGGCAGATGTTCCTGCGCGGCCATATGCGGCGAACAAGACGGCCGCATGCGGTGCCCATGCCATTGCGCCACGGGTCTGAGCATCGTGCTCCCTCCACAAAGTCGAGACAAGCTGCAGGCCAGCGGCTGCACGCGTCCCGCGCTGCATGCATTATACAAGAAACATCAGCAAGCGCGGCGCTGGGTTTGATGCGGTGAGCTTACCCGCGAATGTGAGCTGCGGTGCACCGCGCGCTGCCCAGCCGCATCCGTGGAAACGAGGAGCGGCAGGCACGGATGGCGAACCACATGCTCAATCGGCTGCTGATGGGTCGACCACATGTGTGCCAGACGCATCCGCGGAGTCGTCCAGGCGCCGGTGAAAAAGTCGTCGAGGTTGAGCGTGAAGCACGAAAGCACTCCATCACACTGGCGCTGCGCCAGAATGTACAGCTCGGCGGGAAAGTAAATTGCTATAATTTTCCAAAGATCTCGGCGTCAGAGATGTCGATCAGGGTCGATCGCAAAGCGCAGGCTGCCGGGTCTAATCGACCCACCCGAGTTGCAGAGCGAGAACCGGTCGCAGATGATTTGCATCGGTCCTTGGAAGTATTCGTAGTCCGAGACGCCGATGATCTGATCCGTCTTCATCACAACAATGAGCTTTGGCACCCTCACGGGCTTGCTCGATAGGTTCTGCGGGAGCGTCAGCCAGCAGCAAGGAACAAACAAGATAATCGGCCAAGTCAGCATACATACCTGGATGCCCCAGATAACCAGCGTTCCGTTGGGCTGCACGCAAAACAGCATGTCTGGGTAGTCGAGTAGCGTATCCGCCAGACGCTTGCTGCGCGTGCGCACAATCTCTCCTGGCTTGCGGATCGGGCCGAGCAGGAAGTTGGCCTCGCGCTCGGTGCGCAGCGCGCGCGTCGCCGCCAGACCCGACCCCGTGAGCCAGTGCACGACCGCACGAGATCGGGACGCGCCGTGGTGTTGCGCTAGTGAGGTATCGGAGTCGGCGCTAGCCGGACATGCGCCATGCGCGCAGCCCGAGAGACAGGATGATACCGAGCACTCGAGGTCGGGAGCGCTCTTGATGGCCGGAGACGAAAACGACGACGGAATCTTCAAGTCCAGCGGGTCGAGGGCCAGCGCCATGTGGAAGGCGACAAACCCAGTGGAGGTGCGAGGAAACTGCGACCAGATGCGGCAAATGCCGTCCGCAGCGACCGTGAGCAGCGCGTTCTGGTTAGGATCGCTGTGCACGGCTTGTGTGTCAGCGCCGAAATCGAGACACAGCAGCTTGGAGAGGTCCCGTCCAACTGACCGCGAGTCAGACCAGCGCCACTCAAACGACAGCACCGGCTGGCGGTGGCACAGATACACAAAGTCGAGGATCTGTTGCGACGGTTCCGATCCGACACTCCCAGAACCCGTTGTGCCAGTCTGTGGTACAGAAGCAGCAGCTCCCTCACGAGAAATGACGGCAGCAACGCCCCTGTGCCGATAGTACCAGATCTTGGGCATGGTGTCTCCGGCAGCCAGGGTGAGAAAAAGGCTGCCGTCCGGCGAGAACTGCGACGCAGACACTGGCTCGATGACATGGACACTCTGCTCGCACTCAAAGACCTGTGTTGGATGGGCGAGGCTCGGTGTCCAGAGGGCGATAGTCTTGGAGCACACGAGCAAGACGCCTACGAGTGACGGTGAGTGATCGTCACTGCCGCTTTAGCCGCACGCCCGCGATGCTCACGCACCTCGCGATCCCCATGCAATGCTCGTGACAGTATCTGGATGAGCCACCACGGCCGCCGATCGCCATTCAACCTCGAGCGCACCGGGCTCAGCCAGCGCAGAGACCGAGATGGGCTCGACAGCAGCGTCTGCCTCTGCAGGGACGCCCGATGCTGGGGCGAAGCAGGCGACCGATGATCCCGATGCCGCGGCGATCTGAGCAACGAGGCGGCTTGCTCAGCATCTCGTGGCAGCAAAGCAGGATGCATAGTCAGCCTGGAGACTGACCCATCCTCGGTCGCTGTCGACGGCGAGCGCCGTCAGCGGGGCGGCGTCGGCAAAGGGCTCGAACTGCTGGTGCAGCTCAAAGTCGCCCGTGAGAACCAGCACCCTGCTGCCGCTGGCATAGACCTGGCGAGCCGGATTGCCCCCCAGACGTTGGCCGGAAGTGCATCGGGCGTCCCGTTGGTTTCAAGCCGCGGTTGCGTGCGGCGGCGGCGGCGTGCGGGCCCGGAGGGCCAGCCACCATCGGTGCCGGGTGCCACGAGCCGCCTGGTCAGCACAACACAGCGACACCCGCGGACTCGGCGCTCTCGTGGCGCCGTAGCCAGTACGGCACCCCGAGCGGCCCACGCACGATGAAGGTGCTATCGCCGACGGTGCAGGACCCAAACGACGCCTGTGCGGCCGGCGCGCGGCCGGGGTCGTCGCCGTGCGGACTGCCGCGCGGCGAGTTAGGCCGCGGCAGGATCAGGTGCTCGCGGTGCATCATGGGAGAGTGCGAATCTCGCGAGGGGCGGCCGACGGCGGCGCCGCGACGCCGCGACCCACAGGCCGGCAGGCGGCGGGCAGTCGCGCTGGATCCGCGACTCTGGAGACCCTTGCGTCTCAGGGGCGTTGGGCGGTCTCCGAGCCTGTCATCGCCACGCTGTCCCCCCCCCCAACTTGGGCGCTTTCTCGCTCCTCTGCACTTTCCCGTGGCGTCGTCTCCCGGTGGTGCCGACTCTCTGTCTCGCTCGCTCGACCTGCACGCACCCACAGTTGCGTCTCGCACGAGCCACCAGCAGATGGACCGAGCGCCGCACTCCCACTCTGCCTACGCTCTGGGGCCGCCTGTGCCGGTGTCTGCGCCGGCAGCGGGCGGCAGCGCCAAGCAGGCGGTCTCGTCGCACGGATCCACGGCCAGCAACGCCACGCAGCGGCCTCTGGCCGCGCCGCCGTACGCACTGACGACGGCCGCAGCGACCTCAACGCCAGCCCAGGCGCTGCGCACCGTGCTGCACATATTCGCCAGTGCGTGGACAACCAAGGTCCTCCTGACGCTGCTGTCGCCTCGCTCCCGCCGCGGCAAGTCGTGGCTGCGCATCCTGTTTGACCGCAACGACCTGCGACTCGCGGCTGCCGTCGCCGCCGCCTCGGGCGCCTTCCGCGGCCTGTCGCTAGCCGCCGCCAGCATCTCGGCCCGCGCCGACGCCAGGGCCGCCGGCATCCTGTCTCCCGCGGAGGCGGCGTCTCGCAGCCACCGCGGCGCCACCGCGCTCGTCGACAAGCTTGCCGCCAACCCTGCCGTCGTGCGGCTGGTGCGCTCGCCGCAGTGGTCGGCCATCAAGGGCGCTGTGGCCGGCATGTGCCTGGCGCTCGACCCCTCTGCGGACCGCCGCATGCAGTTTGCCTTGATGCTCCTGGTGCGGGCCGCTTACTTTGGCGTCCGTGCGTGGGTCTACACGCCTCGGATCGCCGCTGCCCCACCCGCCGCGACGGCGGCCCTGGAGCCGGTACCTGCCCCAGGCGCCTCGCCGGCGGTCCGCTCAGGCGTCCTGCCCGCTCCCGTGGACGGGCGCTCGGCCGTCGCAGGCGGGCAGGGCTCAGCGGCTCTGCACTCGGCGCACGTGAACGGACACACCGTCGTGCGCGTGGTGCCTGGGGCGGTGGCGGCCAACGCCCTTCGGCGGGCACTCGACGCCGGCGGCGTTCAGGCCGTGTGGCTCTTCAACGCCTACTGCATCTGCTACTGGGCATTCGTGGACCCCGACGTCCTCCCCAAGTCGTACTATCGCTCCGTTCTCGCCATCTCATCCAACCGCGAGAGATACGGCCGCAACAACAAGGACATCACCCGCGGCCTCACGCTCCTGACCGAGTACATGGCCAAGAGACCTGCGTCGCTGCCCTTTGCGCACATCCCGCCCTCGACCAACTCCCTCTCGCACGTCAAGGACTTTCTCTCCAAGGCCATTTCCTCTGCCGCCGAGGATTCCGAGCTGGCCGAGGCCGCCAAGTATCTCGAGACCCTGCCGAGCCTCATCCCAGAGGGAGCGCGCCACCAGTTCCTGGGCTGCGCGGCCGTGCATCCAGGCGAGGCCGGGTGCGCTTCTGCTGGATTCCGTGTCTTCAACCTCGCCTTTTCCAAGCTGCTGCGCGTGTACTCGGTCATCAATGTGGTGAGTCGCTTCAGCCGAATCTATGGTGTGGCGCGGAGGAGCAGCAATCTGACGAGCACCTGGCTCCCCAGGCGTTGCTTGTCTGGGGCCTGGCCAAGCACGGCCTCAAGCTGCTCAAGGCGCGCAACAAGCGCATGAGGCGCGAGCGAGCCAAGGCAAGGCGAGCCGCCGCCCTTGCTGCCGCTCAACCGCACGACTTGGTCACGGGCATCGCGCCGTCTGCGTCGCTTTCAGACGACGTTGCCACTCCGATTTCGCCCATGTCGCAGCCCATTCCGTCGCCAGTCGGCTACCCCGGCGTGCCTCCAAGATCGCGCTCTGCATCCTCGTCGTCATCTACAGTGTCTGCTTCGTATTCTGTTGCCAAGATTGAGCCGACGAGGAAAGTCTTGATTGCGCTTCTGCGTCGGTTTGTGGTCGCGACGCTGCGGTCCGTCGTCTCGATCTCGGGTTTCTTGTTTATGTTCTCGTACGGAATCTGCTTCTTTCGCAGGCTCTTTGGCCGCGAGTACCAGATGAAGTGCGTTTGCAATCGCCCGGTTCACCTGCGGCAGGGCTTGGCGCTCGGTTGCTGACCGCCCACCGCGACTTCCTCAGCTACGGCCTGGCAGGCCTCTTTGCGTCTCCAGCGATGCTCATCGAAAAGATTTCGCGCATCCCGGAGCTCAACACGTACTGCACAACCCAGGTTCTGCAGGCTCTCTGGGCCTGGATGCTGCGCGCCGGCTGGGTCAAGAACCTCAAGTGAGTTTTGGCGGTTCGCATCGCCTTGCGCGGCGAGTGCTGATACTGATCTGCTCTCAGGCACGGGGACATGCTCGTCATTGTGCCCTCGACCGCTATCCTCACTCTCATCCTCGACTGGCATCCCCACGCAGCGCACGGCTTCTACGGCCCGCTGTTCAACTCTTTCTTTGGAACGCTGCCACACCGCCCCGCCTCAAAGTAAACTCGGAGTATCGATTGCTTGTTTTCAGAGTTGCCAGAAAGCGGCGCTTTGGGCAGAGGGGCACGCATGAGCATGAGCACGTCGCGCTTGTCGCCGAGCACGATCTGTCATACGTAGTAGTCTGGCTTTTTGATATTGACACCCTGCTCGGCCATGGCTGCAGACAGATCGTCCATGGTAAGCACCGTACGCTTGTCCTATGCGCCGTCGATGGGTCAGCAGCAGCGCCGACGGCGCAGGTGCCCGGCACGCTCGATCTACCACCACACACCTTGACCGATGTGCGACGGTCCTTGCTCACGGAGAGCTGTTGCCGAATCTTGGCATACTGCATCGCATCGGTCGAGATGTCCGCAATAAACTTTTGGGTTGCGAGGGCAAGCAGCCGCTTGACACGGATATCGTCCGACTGGAAGCCTGCGCGCGCAAGGTGGTAGTCCGTGACGGCATCGGGGATCTGCGCAGAAGCACGGGAAGTCAGCCGAGCTCCGTGCTTCTTGAGCACCAGCTTCGTGCCAGAACAGAACTCACAATCGGGGTAAAGTCGTCCATCATCAGAAGCAGCTCGGCCAGGGCCTCCTCGCGGCGCTCCGTCTCAAGCTCGTGGCGGGTCTTTTTGCGCTTGTTCGGGGGCTGCTGTGCGGCACCGCCGTCCTGCTCATCGCCGTGCTCGTCCTCGCCCTCGTCCAGGCCATTGTTGTCCGCCTCGTTGTCGTACTCTTCGTCATCGTACTCGTCCTCGTCGGCACCACCTTGGCTCGCGACGTTGGCCGAATGCGCGCCACGGCTGCCACGGCGCCCGCCGCTGTTCGCTCGTCCGCGAGCAGCACCCGTGCTGCGTCCGCCACTGCCGCCGCCGCCAACGGCCACACCATCCTCTTGCATGTCGGCTGGGCCGCCGCGGCCAGACGCTCCGCCTCGGCTCCGGCGACCGACTTGGTACTCGTCATCGTCATCGTCCTCGCCGTCGTCGACCTCGTCCTCGTCGTCTTCCTCGCCCTCTGCGTCGCCGCCCTCTGCGTCTTCTCCCGCGTCCTGGCCGGCGTCGTCGCCCTCGTCGGCGTCGCTCTCGTCGTCGCCTTGGGCGTTGGCGCCGCCGCCTCCGCGGCTGCCGCGGCGGCCCGAGCGGCGGTTGCGGCTGTTGGCGAAGACGCTCCCCGCGTCCCTGCGGGAGGCCAGGCAGCCCCGCACGCGCTGCTCGCGCTCGTCCACGCCCTGCACAGTGCCCCCGCCGCCGAGTTCGCAGGTCGTGTCGTCGTGATCGCGCATTCTGGGCTGAGTTTCAAAGTCTGCCTTGAGCTGTTATCTTGGTGGCCGGTGCTCTATAACAGGTCAGCTTCCCGAGGCAGTTAGGTCAACGCAGAGAGATGAACAGGTCGTCCTTTGCGTCTGGCAGAAATTGGCACGATAACGGCGGTTTTGAATCGCAATACTTGGTTCATTTCAGCAATTGCTGAGGCACAGAATGGGCTGTGGACATGATATGGAGATGGCGGTTGCATCCGCTTGCAGCAGAGCGGATCAAGTCGAGACGACTCAGTCGGCACTGCGCTTGTTCTTGTTTGCGGCACTGCTCTGCTTCATGGTGCCGTTGTTCTGATGTTTCTGGGGCTCGGGCTCCTTGGTGGTTTGGCTGTTGTTCT
>JADGIZ010000423.1:0-13910 GCA_027604665.1 Polyrhizophydium stewartii | reverse complement strand
CGCCATCATCCTCGCCGTCACGGCCGGCAACACGGACCTGGCAAACTCGGACGGCCTCAAGCTCGCGCGCGAGGTCGCCCCCGAGGGCGTGCGGCGGGCGCCGGCGCGGGCGGGCATGCGCGCAAGTTGCGGGCGGCGTCAGCGTGCAGGCCGAGCGCGGGGCGTGCACGGGCGGGTGCGGCTGCGCATGGCGGCGGCAGCGCACGGACCTTGGGCGACGAGCGAGAGCGACCGCGAGAACATGGAGTGGTGGGGGAAACGCCAAACGCGCGGCGGCGGCCAAACGCGGCAGGCAGGCGAGGGGCATGCGCGGCCATGTGGGCCCGCATGGGCAAGAGGCGGCGCGGCGGCGCAGGCGCGGGCGCTGGCCGCCAGATGGAAGCGCAGGCGGGGCGGCAGCCGCACCCGCCGCCGCAGGCGGCAGCCGCCGACCGCGCCGAGCCCGCCGATGCCGCCGATGCCCGCGGCCCGTGGACGCGGCACGCGAGGGCGCCCAGCGCGTCGTCGCGCATCTCGATCCCGCGCCGGCCGTCGCTGCTCGCCGCGTCGCCGCCCGCCAGCGTGCGCTCGGCCGTGTCGTTTCTCAGCGACACCGCCCGCAGGGCCGCGCTGCTCGCCAGGTGCCGCCGCGCCGCACCCCGCCCGCATCGCGCCGCCGCCGGCTGACCCCCTCCCCTGCATCGCATGGCGGATCCAGGGACGCGACGCCGTGGCTCACTGCCCCGCCGCACCATCCGCCGATGCCAGGCAGCGCCAGCGCGGCATCGCTCGTCGCAATAGACGAAGATCCCGAGGGTTTGCGGACCGGCTCGAGGCGGCATTCCGCGGCCCATTCGCGCACCGCCAGTCAGCATCGCCGGCCGGTCGGCGGCCACACCGAGAACAGCAGCCGCGACACCTTTGACGGCCTGCTGTTCGCCGTGCGCCGGCGCTCGTCCGCTCCAGACGGCGCAGACCACGACGGCGACCACGACACGGACCGCTATGTCGTGTCCGAGGACGAGACGTCGCCGCTGCTTGCCCACCCGCACCTTCTGCCGCAGATACCCCGTCGCGGATACAGCTCCGGCGTCGATGTGCATGTCTCCCCGCACACTGGTGACGCTGCCCCTGCGGATCATGATATACCGCCACTCGAGGGCATGTCCAAATCCACGTTCACGCAGTCGGTCATCAACTCGGTCAACCTACTCGTCGGTCTGTCGCTGCTGTCGCTGCCGTATACGCTCAAGACGGGCGGTTGGATCATGGGCATCGGCTGCATCCTCGCCGGCGGGTTCACGACGCTCTTCACGTCGTTCCTGCTCATCAAGTGCATGCAGCTGGACCCAGAGATCCGCACGCTGGGCGACATTGGCCAGCTGGCATTTGGCGCGCGGGGCCGCTGGCTGGTGTCCAGCGTCTATGTCTTTGAGCTCATGAGCTGCGGCATCAGCTACGTCATTGTCGTGGGCGACACGCTTAAGGCGCTGTGGCCCGCGCTGCAGCTGTCGCATCTCAAGGTCGTTGCAGCCGCGGTCATGATCGCGTCCAGCTGGGTCGACTCGCTGGCGGTCCTGTCCATCTCGAGCTCGCTGGGCATCTTGGCCAGCGTGTCGCTACTGTTCATCACGCTATACGACGGTATATCCGCCGCGCATGCACCGGTGCGCTGTGCGCTTGCACGCTCTGTTGGATGCTCTTCGCTGATGGTTGCCGCCATGAAACGAGACAGGGCAGTCTGTGGGAGCCCGCGGCGACACAGCTCTGGCCCCAGGATTGGTCGTTCCTGCTGCTCAACATGGGTGAGGCAGCATAGCGCGCATACACACTGATGCTGCCAGCTGAGGCATCCGCATCGAGCCAGGTCTTGTCATCTTCACATACAGCGGACACTCCGTGATCCCGTCTATCTATACGGACATGCGATCTCCCCGGCAATTCCGCGCCATGATCAGCCTGAGCTACATGGTGCGCAGCCACTGGTGACAGCAAAACCGACTGGCTGCCCTGCTCACTCGAGCCGAGCGCAGATTGCCATCTTTGTCTGGTTTGTGTCTGTCTCGACCGCCGTGTACCTCATGTTCGGCGCAGACATTGAGGAAGAGTTTACGCTCAACCTGTACACAGCGCCTGGATACAGCAAGCCGCTGAACAGCATGCTGTTGTGGATCCTGATTATCGTACCGACATGCAGTTGGGTCTCGCAGTGCAAGGCACAAACAGTCGATGACGGGACTGACAGCACTGTCTGCAGAGTACGCGCTGTTAATGAACCCCGTCGCTCATGTCTTTGAGCGCATGATCCAGCAAGCGGCGCAAGCGGCCGCTTCGCGAGTCGACGGCTCGGCAGGCATCCCGCATACGGACGCACACATCACTGCCACAACCACCCACGAGATATCTCAAGGCGCAAACGCAAGTGCACGCCGTACACCGCATAACGTCCCGGCGCCCATAGCCCTGCGTGTCGCCGTGCGCACGGCGCTCGGGATCCTCGTGCTCTTTGTGAGCACATGCTTCCCAAACTTCACGCACCTCATCAGTCTTGTCGGCGCGCTTTTCTCGTTCTTCATCACGCTCGTGTTCCCATGCGCATGCCACCTGGTGCTCTTTCTGCCGACGCTGGCGTGGTGGGAGGTGGCCGTCGACGTGCTGCTGGTGTCGCTCGGGCTCGCGGGTGGCATCGCGGGCACGGCCGATGCCGCACGGCGCTCGGGGACCCAGTGGGCAGCGTGACACACACACACACATGGGTTGAATTGGCATGGGCACACAAGTGCACTGCAAGATCCATACTCGGCCGTCGCCACATTGACATGTGTTATTGGCCGAGCTGTCCGCCGTCCCCCTGCCGACCGCCTTGCCTGCGGCCGCTTGTCGCGCAAGATCTGTAAGCCATCTGGCCCTCCCGTCGTCAGGACGCCGCCCTCATCCGCCCCGGCACCCACGTTTTTTCTTCATGCCGTCATCTGTGCTTCTCCGCCCACGTCCGCCTCCCGCTGCCGCCGACCCGCGCCCGCCAGGCATGTCAATGAATGCTCTCCGTCCTCGCCCGCCTCCCACTGCCGCTGACCCGGGCCCGTCAGTCCCCGTTGCCACGAGTAACTGCCGGCCCGCTTATAACATCTGCAATGAGGGTTGCTGATGTGCGGTGCTCTGATCGCATGGTTCCAGCACTGGCATCGCCCGGTCAATGACACCCAAAGTGCGCCAGGCGACACCTCCGTCACTGGTCAGATTGCTCGTGCGGCGGTCAACTGGATGTGCGAGTTCATCTCGTGTGTCGCGGGCCTCGCGGCCACGCTCACAAACCTGATGCGCAAGAGAGCCAAGTGGAAGTGGACTGCCAAGCACTCCGAAGCCGTCGGCGCCCGTGCTGCGCTACTTTTACCCGGCCAAGGAGACGCTGAAAGAACTCCGGAAGCCACGGGTGGTTCCTGGAGCTCGACGGGGTGTGACGGGTGCGTGGGGCGACGGGTGACGGGCGGTTCTGGGGACGGCAAACGTGCGCGTCTGAAGCGTGTGTTTATCGACAGGGGAAACCCCAAATATAAATCCAACTGTAATCATCATGGCCACGATGCGAGGCCGTCCAGACAGACGCACGTCTGCACCCACGCCTCCAAGCAGGGCCTTTGCGACTGGATTGGACAGTGCCACGATGATAACCAGATCCACCCGGTGCTCTACTGGTCGCGCAAGCTGCATGATCCGGAAATTGCAAACGCGCCATTCAACCTTGAGTTCATGGCACTAGTTGAGATGCTGGACAATCATCGAGATCTGCTTGAGCTGCTCACGTTCAGCGTCTGGGCCGACCACAAGTCATTGGCCATGATTGAGGAGTCGCTCAAGGACTCAATCTTGACCAACGGCTTGTGGTCAGTCCAGACGCTGAAAGTCAATGGCTCGAGAAGATGCCGGTGCTTGTCCAGCATCTCCACCATCGCCAAGAACTCGAGGTTGAATGGTGAGTTTGGACACTCTGCGTCGCGCAGCTTGCGCGACCAGAAAAGCACAGGGTGGATCTGGATGTCCTCTTGCCGCTGCCCTATCCAGCCGCCTAGGCCCCACTTGGAGGCGTCAGTATGGGCATGTGTTTCTATGTGCTGATCGGCCGCACGAGTGCAATGACTAAATGGTGCATTTAGAATTTATTTTGCGGCGGATGCATGCATGGATGGGGTGTGCCAGGGCGGAAGTGGGCGACAGGACACCAGGATAACTGAGCCACTGCTATCTGGAGATACCCCAATGGATGATGCCAAAGATGCCGCCGAGGATGATGGCGAGTGGCGTGGGGAGGCCAAGGAATCCCGACGCCGTGTACGAGAAGATGGCAACGCCAATGTAGATGGGGTGATCGGTGAGCGGCTCGACGATGCCCAGGCCGCTGCTGTGGGGCGGGGTGATGGTCTTTTGGCCGAGCAGGTAAATGGCAGCGACGACGAGACCCACGGCGGCGGCGTTGACGCCGCGGAAGACCGACTGCACCGACTTGAGCGCGCGGTACTGGTTCCACAGCGGCATGAGGCCCGACATGAGCAGCAGGCCCGGCAGGAAGATGCCAATGTTGCCGAGGAGTGCGCCGCCGATGCTCGCGCCGACGCTGTCGCGGAGAGCGAGGGCGCCCACGTACGCGGCGATGTTGAAGTTGGGACCGGGCATGGCGTTGATGATGGCGAGGCCAATGAGGAACTCTGAGTCGCTGAGCCAGCCGTTGGTGACAACGTAGTTCTGCAGCAGCGGGATCACGACAGGGCCGCCGCCAAAGATGATGGATCCGACAAAGTAGAGCGTGCCGAGGACGCTGAGCGGGCGCGGGGCGTCGATGCCGCGCAGCACAATCGCGACAACGAGCAGCACGGCCCAGATGCCGAGCAGCACGAGGCCCGTGCGCGGCGAGTACGAGAAGCGGACCTTGAAAAACGTCGACTCGTCGGCGGCGCCGCTGCCGCTCGAGCCCGACTTGGGCGTCTGTGCGCCGCTGTCGGCCGTGGACCCGGGCTGCAGCGCGCGCGCCTCGTCGCGGGCCTCGGACGACGAGATGGCCGCCTGCTCGCGCGCACGGCGCTCCGCGGCGGCGGCGATCTGAGCCTCGATGAACGTGACGGTGCCGCCCGCAATCATGAGCACGGGGAACAGCCACGCCTGCTTGTAGAGGTTGATGGCGAGGATGGCCGAGACGGCGCCAATGGCGCTGCAGATGCGGTCGGCGAGCAGCTTGGTGCAGAGCTTGTAAGCGGCGAGGGCGACGAGGCCGACGGCGGCGGACGTGAGGCCGTTTTGGAGGTAGAGGACCACGGGCGGCAGCGACGAGCCGAGCTGCGAGACGCCGATGCCAAAGCCCATCATGATAATCATGCACGGGAAGCTGTCCGCGGGAGGGGGAGGGGTGGGATCGCGCGGGTGGATCGCGCGATGGCGTCAGCGGGCGCCACGGCCGGGTTCGATGAGGCGGCGGCAGAGGCGACAGACGCAAACACGGGCGACGACGCCCGACGCACCTCCAAATGAAGAAGGACAGCAGGCCGCCGGCAACGCCGCCGCGGATGAGGCCGATGCTGTACCCGAGCTGCGTCGACGCGGGGCCGGGCAGCGCCTGGGCGATGGCGAACAGCTCCGCAAAGACGTTGCTGGGCAGCCACTTGCGCTTCTCGACAAACTCGTGGATGTACATGGCAATGTGGACCTGCGGGCCGCCAAAGGACGTGTACGTGAGGGGCACGTATGCGGTGGTGATGTCCCACAGCCGCTCGGCCAGCGAGGGCACTGCGTCGGGCTGCTGGGCGGCGCCGCCGTCAGCCGCGGGCGGCGCGGGCGCCTCGGCGTCTGCGGCGGGCGGCTGCTGAGCGAGGACGCTTGGCAGCGACATGAGGGCGAAGCCGAGGGCGGCGTGCCAGAAGGCGGATGAAGCCCCGCCGGCCAATCAGCGCGCGGCGGAGGCACACGTGCGGTGAGTCGATGGCCCGGCGTCGATCCGTTTCTCGGGTCGGCGGATTCCCCGGGCGAGCCAGCGGGCGTGGCTCGCGGGGCGCGGGCGGACCGCGGAGAACAGCGGCTCTGTCTATATTCATTACGATTGGCGCGGGCCTTGCGCAGTATTGGGGTTTTGCGAGGGGTTGCGGCTCGAGAGCTGCGGATGCGGTATTTCCTGCAAGGCGGCGGGTCAGCCCACGCAAGCCGGTGTCAGCCGCCAGCCGCAGCCACCAGCATGCGTGCGCATGCAGCCCACCTCGCGCAGGAGGATGCCGTCGAGGAACAGCGACATGACAATGAACTCGATCGAGTTGCCGAGGCACTCGCCAATCAGGAACCAGAACGGGTTGGTGTGCAGCACGGTGAACTTGGCACCCTGCAAAATAATAAATACAGCGGAACAGACGGACGGCCCGTACGTCATGACCCGGATCTGCGCAGCGCACTGCGGGTCAGCAACCTGTCGAGAGCAGGCAGAGCGGCGGCGGCGGCGGGGGCGGTGTCTCACTTTGCTGAGCATGCGCTCGCGCCGGCCAGACTTGTCTGCGCGCACGTTGCGCAACCGTTGGATGAAGCGCAGGCCGTACAGAAAGTACATTGGCACGACGCTCAGCTGCGCAGAGCCAACGCACACACGCAGCGGGTCAGCAGGTCGGCGCAGCGTGCACGGCTCGGTTCACAAAACGGGAGCAAACCCACAAGGATGAGCACCAGCGTGCCGCCCTCGACAATCAGTACGGCGTACTTGAGGTCCGTATTCATGGCCATGACCGAGAGCACGATCTCGAGTGCCACGACAAACACGACGTAGACGAGCGCGACGGCGCGCGCAATCAAGAGGGTGTCGATGGGCGTGAGGTGCATGAAGGTGTAGAAGATGCTGATCCAGTGCACGCCCATGAGCGCGTAGGCGAGCATGAAGCACCAGTACGTGCCGTCAAAGAGGATGCGCACGGCGTTGGTGTCGCAGCCGTCGTAGACGCAGTACGGGTTATAGGAGTAGAAGACGAGCTTGACTGCGGCGCGGCATTGGGGGTCAGCGCAATGCGCACGGCGGGCAGCCGCCTCGCCCCAGCCAGCATGAGCGCGGGAGCGGTGGGGCGGCGAGGAGAGGTTGCAGGCGCAGCACATACGGAGCGCAGCGCCGTTGATGGCCATGAGACACATGTGCCTGACGCCCCTGACGGCCCAGCCGTTGCGGCGCAGCATGCTGACGTTGCAGTATGTGACGAAGAGGCAGCCGAGTGCGGAGACGAGGATCCACGAGACGACAAAGGGGCGCCAGGCGATGTCGAAGGCCGCGATGCCCGTGCGGCAGGCCGAGTCGTATGGCCGCCACCACTCTGTGATGTCTGGGGTCGGGCAGTCGCAGACGCCCGAGGCGAGGCAGTGGCCGACGCCGGAGCAGTCGAGCGGGCAGCGGGCCGGCGGCGGCACGGGGGCGGCGACGGGCGCGGCGGGCGCGGCGGGCGGCGCGCGCGGTTCTGCGCCGACTTCGAGCGGTGGTTCCGCAACACGGTCGGCGCGCGCCGCCGGCGGCAGCTCGACGATGCGTGGCGCCGGGAGGACGTGGACGTGCGCGTCATCATCGACTCGGCCCGCGACGCCGCCCGCGCCCGCCGCCGCCGCACCCGCGCCGACTACGAGGCCGCGCGCCGCCGCGACGACGACGACGCCGCCCGCGTCTTCGCCCGCTGGTACCGCGACCGCCGCGACGCGGACCGCCGCCGCCGCCGCTTCCGCCGCGCGGACCGCCGCCGCCGCTCCCGCGACGACCACCGCACCGGCATCGTCGTGCGCGTGCGCGTCATCCGCGACGACCGCCGCCGCTTCCGCGACCGCCGCGACCGCGCCCGCCAGCGCTGGCGCTTCTGAGCCACCCGCGGGCCTCGGCCGCCCCTCCTCCTGTCTCTCTCTCTCTCTTGTCTCTCCCTCCTGTCTCTCCCTCCCGTCTCTCCCTCTCGTGTCTCCCACTCCCGTTTCTCTCCAATCTGTGTCTCTGCCCATGTCCAATCGCAACGCCTCCGCCTGCCTCTCATTCGGCCCACTCGGCCATGTCCCCGCTTGTCTCACCCGTCTCTCTCCTCGCTTCGCGCATGTCTCCATTGCCCGCTCCAGGCAGCGTTGGCACAATCATCGAATGTATTGAACGGGCTGCTCCCGACGCCTCCTGCCCGATGCATGCTGCTCTCAGCCGAACGCCCTCAACGCGGGCGGGTGACTCCAAGGTCCGGCGCCGGCGGGCCCATCGGCCGCTCGACCAACATTGCCGCGGCCGGCCGCGACGGCGCTGTTGCGGGCATCCCGGCCCCATAGTCGATCAGGCGCGCGGGCTGCGCGGGGACCCCACCAGCGCCAGGCATAGTCGAAGGTGTCGTGCTGAGGCTGTAGTCGCCACTAACCGCCTCGCCCATCGACGGGAACGACGGCGACGGGCTCGGCGTGAACTTGAGCCGAGAAAACGATGTCTTGTGTGTCATGGGCAGCTGCGGCTCAGCCTCGGGTTGCGTGCGCATCCGGTACCACAAGAAGCCCACGACGCCGGCAATCAGAAGAACGGCTCCTCCGACCAAGCCGCCAATTAACGGAGTCTTGGAAACGCCCTCAGACGGGCCTGCGCGTAGCGTCGTCAGTGTGATCGGCCAAACGGCAGGCATCCGGCAACCATCTTACAGGCCGGGGCGTTGCAGACTGCCTGTGTGTCGCCCGACGAGCACAGCGACGTGCCCGACAGGTTGCACGACGTCACTTTGGACAGTCCAGACGGCAGCGGGCCGGACAGCTGCAGGTTGTTGGACAGGTCGCTGCAGCAGGCGTCAGTTGCCGCACACTGGGAAGCAGCCAGCACCGATCTCGCTGCAGCCCAGACTCACAGCGACGTGACGTTGGTGAGCCCAGAGAGCAGCGGCGACAGCGAGCCCGTCAGGTTGGCGCCAGAGAGTGTGCTGCCGCGGCCGATGCGTGCGTCAGCAGCTGCGCGAGTCGAGGCAGCCCGCTCGCCGCTCGCACACTCACAGCCCCGTGATCACGCCGTTGCTGCAGGTGGCATATCCGGACGTGCAGCAGTTGTTGCCAAAGTCGAGCGTGGGGAAGAGACCGACTGGGATCGCGCAGTTGCTGGATGTCGGGCCTTTGCATGCAGCGTCAGCATCCTGGTGGTGCCAGCAGCGATGCAAGTTCAAGATCCGCTCACATGCGGGCAGGCTGCAGAGCGTCTGCAAGCTTGGGCTGCTTGTGCAGATGTTGGTGCGGCTCATCCTGCACTCGGCACTGGGATTGATCGTCGATGGCAGCTCGCCAGAGAGCTGCGTGTTCGACTCGAGCCAGCTGCGGCTTGCGGCGTCAGTGCGGCGATCGCTGCTGCCTCGCCCGCGACCGCCAACCAGCAGCGACTCACAAGTTGGTCAGCTTGGTCAACTTGCTGAACGACGACGGCACAGAGCCTGAGAATTGGTTCGTGTCCAGGAACCTGCCGCACGTAACGGCAAGACTGTCAGCCATGCATCGACAGAGTCACACAGGCATCCAGTCCGCGGCCGCTCACAATCTGGTCAGGTTCACAAGGTTGCCCAGTGACGAGGGGATCCTGCCCGACAGCTGGTTGGTTCCAAAGCCCCTGCAGTCGTCCCATGTGTCAGCACCGACGTATCATGACCATCCATCTGACGAACAGCATCCAGGCTTTCGCGCGAAACTCACAAGGCTGTGAGCGAGGTGAGGCTGCCCAGCGACGACGGGACCTCGCCGCTGAGTTGGTTCCCACTCAGATCACTGGAGTCGCATGGTCATCGGCAAATTGAAACGATATCGCAGCAGCACATGCAAACGCACAGGGACTGAAGCTGCGCCAGGTTGCCGAGCGACGACGGAATCGGACCCGAGAGCTGGTTGTTGTTGAGCGACCTGCATGTCCAGCCAACGCAAGTTGTCAGCAGTCTCCCTCCGAGCTCTGAGCCGATCACGCAAGCACACACAGCGCCGTGAGTGCCGTGAGCTTGCCGAGCGAGTCTGGGATCGACCCCGTGAACTGGTTGTGGTCCAGATACCTGCGGCCGCCCAAGTCATGTCACGACTTTGGCTCCCGAGTCGCGCTGTGTCGGCGCGGCGGGCGGCAGGCGGAAGCGGCGGCCAAAGCGGAATGCGCAGAATGTGTTATTCAACAAATGAGCATGCGAGCCTGGACAAACGCAGCAGGGGTTGCCTGCGTCTGTGCGCGCGCGGGCATTGGGCGTGCGCGCGCCGGATGGATGGGTGCCTGCGCACATACCTGTGTCGGCGCAGCGGGCGGCAGGCGGATGCGGTGGCCGAAGCGGAATGCACAGAAGGTGCGAGAGCTGGAGCGCCACCCTCTGTTTGCGATGCCGGCTTTGTGCCTGTTCCTGATGACGGTTTTCTCCATGGCAATTGGTGCGACAATGGGCTGCAAGACCACCAGTGCGACAATGTGCCAGCCCATCGCAGCGAGCACGCCGAGCATCCGCAGCACAAACAGCCGGCCCTCGAGCGCACCTGCCTCGGCCCAGTACCACGGCGTGCTGTGCAGCTGGAAGTCGACCGCGCGGCCCGCCCACGCTGACTTTGGCCGGCTGCTTCCGCGCGGCCACGACGCCGCGATCACCATCTCAATCAGCAGCGCAAGCTCCGAGATAGATCCCGCCGCCAGCCGCAGCAAGCTCAAGCCGCGGATTGCCAGGCACATGACTGACACGGCGTTGGCCGGCGGCACGGGGATGCCCGCGTGCACGGCCGCGCCGTCCGTCGCGCCTGCCGCCGCCTCGAGCGCGCCGAGCGGCGCCTGGAAGACCCGCGTATCAAGCCCAACGCGGTTGGCCGCCTGCGGCTCGTGGTCCTGGAACCAGATGCTCTTGGTCGTGGTTGTGCTGACGCATGCATACGTGCGCAGCGCGGCCTCGACCACAGCCGCGACGATCTTGGGCCCATCGGTATCCTTAGCGTCCGAGTTGGACGCCCACGGCTCGCCAGCGACGCGGAACTGGTGCGCCGTACGTGCATATGTCGACTCACTACGGATGCCACCGTGCGTGGCCCATGCCTCCCCGATCGCATCGCAGCCATGGCCTCGTCGGTGAAACCTCGGCATGGTGCCCGATCCGTGGTGGCACCGAAACACAGCCCCGACTTGCGGGGCGGAATTTCAAGATGCGAGCCACATCCAAATCCACAGTACAATTCAAGACAGCTCGCCACATTGGCAGCATCTCAGCAAGCTTTATTGCTGACAGCCCCAAGCGTGCCACTTTTCAACAGCTGAGTGTGGGTGAATTTATCCCGATCACTAGTTTGCATGGCATTTGATAAGGCTAGAACGGCTACACTTTGCATGATCGGTGAAACTTCAACGTGCACGACTGACACCCAGGCTCGCAACTGGAGGAGATGATCTCTCGACAAGAATGGCAGGCCTCTCGACTCTTCCTCCGTAATCGCTGAACTCTGCCATTCTTGCGACCGATCCCTGGGACGTCGTAGACAAGGTTTGTAGAGAGCGAAGTTCATCGTTATAGGAAGCAAAGCCGCTTCCCGAGGGTACCATAGCTTGCTGTGCGAGACTGGGATCCGCAGACAAAGATTGGGACGAGTTTGATAAAACAGGTGGAGAGGTGGCACGATCAACAGTTGTGGCGGTCATGCTAGTTTTCGACTTGTTGGTCTGGCCGCGCATGCGGAACCACACAACTGCCGCGACAGCCGCAATCACAATCACGACTCCCGCCATGATGCCACCGATCGCGCCGCCGCTCAGCCCGCTGTTGGTGCTGGCCGTGGCATTGTCGCCGCTGCTGTTGCTATTGCTGCTGCCACTACCGCTGGATCCGCTACTGCTGTCCGGGCCTGTGATTTCAAACGTCAGTACAGCCAGGTGCACCAAAAGGCACCGGCTTGTGCCAACTCACATGCGGACAGCTTGCAAAGGCTTTGGATTTTCGTGTTGTTCGAGCACAGCTTGGTTCCAGACGCCAGGCAAGAAGCCTGCGAGTAGAGCGTGGCCGGAAGCTCGCCCGTGAGCTTAGGGTTGTTGTTGATATAGCTGGGATCACGGATGTCAGAGAAGCAGCACGCAAGGTCGCACCCCAGCCAAAACCAGCGCTGGCTCACAAAGTCGTGAGGTTGCGGATCTGCAAGAACGAGGCTGGGATCGTGCCCTCAAGGTTGTTTCCAAAGATGTAACTGTGACTCGCCGAGTCAGCCTCGGCGTCGTCGCGGGCGAGCCGCCAAGCAAATCTCACAGCGTCTGCAGCGACTTGAGGTTGCCAAACCATTCGGGAACCGGACCGGTGTATCCCGACGCGGCCACGTTGCTGCACGGCGGCGGTCAGCAGCACACCCGCAACTCGCGGACGCCTGTCACACAATGCGCTCACAGGAAGGTCAGCGACGTGAGCTTTCCGATCCATGCGGGAAGTGGAATCGCAAACGACAGGCCGTTCAGGCCCCTGCGTCCAGAGTCAGCACGGACTGCAGCTGGCCATCACGACAAAATGCGAGCTCACTCACAGGACCGTCAGATCTTGCAGATTGCCCAGGGACTCGGGAACAGGCAGGGCAAAGTTGTTCTGGCCGATCAGCCTACGCTTAGCTGGTCAGCCACATGCCACGGCAGGCTGCTGCTCAGCATCCAGCGACACTCACAGCGTCTGCAGCCCGGTAAGTTTGCCAAGCGAGTCGGGGATCGTGCCGTTGAGGCGATTCTGCCTGAGGTCACTGCTCGCGCACATTCGAGTCAGCGCACCGCAGAGGCAAGCTCAGAGGCAAGTAATGCTCGTACAGCGTTGAGAGCAAGCCCATATCGCCGATCCATGTGGGGAGCGGCCCCGAGAGCGAGTTGTTGAAGAAGGACCTTGCACCACAGACAGCATGGGACAGAGCGGATGGGCATTGTGGAGCAGCAGACTCACATCGAGCGCAACACCGTGAGCTGCGACAGCGCCTGCGACAGCGGCCCCGAGAGCTGGCTCGACTGGAAGTTGCTGGAAGGCAGGGCGGTCGAGAGACACAAAAACGCGCCGCAGGCACAGCCCCGCACAAAGAGCAGGAGCGGAATGGGGCGTCAGGGGCCGCTGTAAGGCACGCCAGAGCAGCCGCTCCCCCCCCCCGTGCACATGCCGGCGGCGCACTCACATGCTCGTGACGCGGTCGTTCAGGCATGCCACGCGCGAGTCGGAGCAACAGTTGGCTGGCAGGGCGAGCGACGGGAACGCCCCCGAGAGCGCCGTGCAGTCGGTTGACATGGGGCTTGGGCGATTTAAGGTAAACCTTGTGAAAAGTGAGGCTGGAAAGGCTGAGAGAGCTGAAACAGTGAAAATGGTAGCCCGCCTAAAAATCGGTCGTGTTCGTGTTGCGCCGGTAGTGCGCGCCATATGTGCGGCATGGAATGAAGCAAAGACAAGGCGCGGCGAAGCCCTATATTGGGTTCGCCGTGTTTGTCTCATTAGTCAAACAACATGCAACAGAGCAACAACAGTTCGCACCTCTCGGAGCGCTTCCATCGGACATGGTCGCAAAGCTTGGCAGTGTGTTGGCGGTCCCCGTCTGCAACGGCAGTTCGCACCCAGACGATGATGTTGTTCGTCGCTCAGACCTCTGAGGTTGCGACGCTGCTGCTGACGGCTTGATGACTTTCAGGGGCGAGGTGCCACGCTCGACTGTCGAGATCGCATTCCATGGTGCTTGCTGACCACGCATTCGGAACCAGACAAACACCGCGACGGCCGCAATGACAACCACAACACCTGCAACGATGCCACCAATGGCGCCGCCGCTCAGTCCGCTGCTCGTCGTCGGGCCTGAACGCAATGGTGTCAGCGCGATCGACGCGGCGGTCACAAAGGCCGCAGCGGCGACTCACACGACGGGGCGTTGCACACGGCCGGCGCATCGCCCGACGAGCACAGCGACGTGCCCGACAGGTTGCACGACGTCACCTTGGA
>JADGIZ010000422.1:0-13919 GCA_027604665.1 Polyrhizophydium stewartii | reverse complement strand
CGCGGCGGTCGCGAAGGGTCGGATGCCCTTGCCCTTGCGCAGCGGCGCCGCTGCGTCCGAGTGCGGGGCCCCGCCCGGAGCACCGGCGGCGCGGATAACGGGGCTGGTACTCCCTGCAGCGATGTGCACTGGAGCGGGCGCGGGCAGCAGCGGCGAGCCAGGGGCGTGCGATGGCGACGTCGAGGACATCGGGAGATCCAAGGCTCGGGCAAGTCGCGCGACAGCCATGCCGCGAGGTCATGCGCCGCGGATGGCGATGATCCGGGTGATTTCGCTTACAAATCACCCGTCGTCGCCACCACTGGCACTTGGGCCGCTGTCATCGCGTGAGCGACGGCTGCAGGCTGGCTTGTTGGCTGTCGGTCGGCCGCAAGTTGCTTCCCTGCGACTGCATGAGCGCCAACTTGCTCTCAAAGTGATGCTTGCTGGCACCACTCAAGAGTGGATCTAAGGCCACTCTTCGCTGCGCCACGCACGCTCTCTGGCTCATGGTGTGGCCTTTCCGGGGATGTTCTCAAGACCAGCCCCACTCCTGTGTGTGCAAGCAGCATCTCTTGTGCTCCCTGATTGCTGATGAAGCGACTGAGGGCAGAGTGTAAGCAGACAACGCGGAAGCGACGTGCGGTCGTCTCCCGCCTCTCGATGATGCAACAGGTCTCTTTATCTTGTTAGCCAGGCTCCCGTGTCTGTTGTGAGGTTTGCGAAGCCGTGGCTTGATCCCTGCCATCTCCAGTCGCCCGCAAGTTAGCAAGCTCTTCGACGAGTTGGGATTTGAGCAGTGGATTCGCGATTGTCACTCGAGACCAACGGATGGCTGCGGCGCCTATACGACCTCGGCTGCAGGCCGACTCTGTGCCAGACCCGGCCCGACTTGGAAGCGACGCGGCGCGTTTCGGTGCGAAATGACGGAAGGACCAAGTTTCCTCAACACGCAAAGTATCGGCCATGTCGGACACCATCAAGCTCAAGACGGCGGGCTTCGACGCTCGCTTCCCCAACACCAACCAGGTAGATGCCCGCGCTCAAGCGCCTGAGCCCCGCCGGCACCACGAGGCTGCTGCTGCCCCCGCAGCCGTCGCCGCACGGAGCCCATCCGCTCGGCCTTCCGAAAAAAAGACGATGGCGACCCGGCCGTGATGCTCTGCGGCCACGCCTCGGCGGGGGGTGTCGGCACGCACCGCCGCCGCTCCGGCCGCGCTCGCTGCCCGGCACCCGCTCGCACGGCGGCCTGCTGCCCAGTGCAGCCGGCGCCGCGGCGCAGGCCGCCTGCTGCGGCTGGCGCGGCGGGGCGGCGCGACGGTCGCCGGCCGCCTCAGCAGCGTCACCGTGACAAACACGGACGGCAGCCGAGCACGAACTCGAGCATCCGGCCAGCGCGGCGAGCTGACGCCTCCCGCCTCCACTCTCCGTGCCCGCGTGCCCGCCCGCCCGTCCGCATCCGCGCGCGCGCGCCCCTGCAGACCCGCAACTGCTGGCAGAACTACGTGGACTTCCACAAGTGTGTCCAGGCCAAGGGCGAGGAGTTCCAGCCGTGCCAGGAGTTCCGGGCCGTGTACCGCTCGCTGTGCCCGACCAAATGGGTGCGTGTGGCCACCGCCCGCCAGTGTGGGCTGTCTCTGCCGCCAACGCTGACGCCCGCGCACCTGCAGGTTGAGAAGTGGGACGAGCAGCGCGAGAACGGCGTCTTCCCGGGCCTGTACCAGAAGAAGGCCGACCACGACGACCACCACTGATCCGGTCAAGCATCCGCACACGCTGCCGTGCCCCGGCGCCGCGCGGCGTGCGTGTGCGCCAGACCCGCTGCCCGCGCCAATGAACCCGACTCCCCTCTCCCGCTCGTGCCCACACGAGATCCGCTCATGTTCGCTTGGTGAGTCTGGGTTGGGCTGGCGGCTCTGCCCGCACGAGTCGGTCCAGCCAAGCGTTCATTGAGGCGAGCCCGCAGCCCCAACGCATGCGCCCACAGCGGCGGGTGCAGCGGTGGCTCTCAGACAGCCTTTGCAGGCAGCTGCGTGAGCAGCACGCCGAAGCGCTTCTTGAGCGTGACCCGGTGCCGCGAGTACTTGTCGTCGGGCGAGAAGCGGGCTGCGGTCGCAGGCATGTCAGCGGGCGGCTGCGCAGCGTTGGGCGCAGCACGCGGGCGAGCGGGCGGGCGGGCGACGCACCGGGGTGCGCCGACTTGGTCACTGCACCCTCGGGCGTCTGCTTCTGCTCGGCCCGTCGGCGCCGCAGCGAGCAAGTCATGTCGTTGAGAAGAAGCGCTGTGGGTCAGCAGGCCTGCACAAGCGAGCCCCCGCCTCGTTGCGCATGCCACAGCGGGCATCGCCAAGAAGCAGGGTGCGCCGCAGCGCACCTTGAGCGTGTAGACACGCTTGCCGTCGTGGCCGAGGTAGTACATGAGATGCATGCCGGAGTCGGTGTGTGTGTGGGCAAGCTGCAAAGCCGAGAAGAAAAAAAGAAAAATGCGAGTCTCATTCCTCTCATCGGTCTTCAAGTCCCAGCAGCATGGGCACGAGTCAAGTGTTACCCCCCCCCAACTTAGGAGGCAGGGAGCAGCTGAAATCAAGCTTCCCACCATGCCATCCTTGTCTCGGCGCTGCTGACTGCCTGAATCCCGCGTGTATTAATCTCAGTCTATTCGAGATACTCGGCGAGCGTTTCGAGAATGTCGAGGTCGCCGTGCAGCGTGCGGCCAACGCCCTCGACGATTATGCCCGCAACAAACAGCCCCACAAAGTCGCCCTCGAGTGCAATGTGGTGCTTGCGGATGAGCTCCGTGAACCGGCTGACAATGTGCACGGCGTGCAGCTGTGAGAGCAGCAGCTGGCCCTGGGCGTTGATCTTGACGTCCTGCATCATCTGCTGCATCGCCGCCTCGACGCCCGGGATGTCAACGACCTTGTCCGGGTACCTGCAGCGCGCCGTGAGCAGCTGCGCCAGCCGCTTGCTGTCAAACTCGAGTCCCGCCTTGAAGCTCTCGCGCACATTGTCCAGGTTCGCCGCAGAGAGCTCGCACACAAGGCCAACGTCGAGCAGAACCAGCCGCGGTGCGAAGCCATCGCGCTTGAGCGCCTCGAGCGCATCGCGCCATTCTGAGTCAGACTTGATCGCAGACAGTCTGGCGAGCTCCTGTGCGCCGAGTGTCTGTGTTTTCGCAAACGAGCCCCGCGCCGTGGAGAACAGGCTTGCGTTTGGGATCTTGCGTTCAAACGTGACAAGCACGTTGCCCGGATGCAGATCCGCGTGGCAGAAGTTGTCTTGGAGAACCATTTTCTGAAATACCGAGAGAGTCAGCTCTCATGCGCTGATGGACGTCGCCGGCACAAGCAATAGTGGAGCAAACGCACCATGAAGGCGCGCAGGCCGATTGTCGCAATCTCGCGGTCAAACACGGTCGGCCCGCGCTCAATGACATTCCGCAGCGGCACGCCCGACTGAAAAGTCTCGATGAGCACACGCTTTCCGACAAACGGCCGCACGGGCTGCGGTATCGTGACGCCCGGATTCGACTTGCTAAAGTTGAACGCAAAACGATCGAGATTGGTCGCCTCGATGCGCATGTCGGTCTGCTTGTGGATCATGCGGCCAAACAGCGCCACCTCGTCTGAAATGCTCAGGTACTCTGTTCCCGGCAGCATGGCGATCAGCGCGGCTGCGAGGCTGATGAGCGCCAGGTCGGCCTCAATCTGCGGCTCGACATTGGGATGCATGACCTTGACGGCGCACTCGGCACCACCGTGCGCGCCGAGTTCGGGCAGGCTGCGCAGCTTGGCTTGGTGCACCTGCGCAATGGCGCCGCAACCAATGGGCGTCTCGTCGAACCACTCGAACGCAGTCTCGAGCTGGCGGCCCTGCAGCAGATCCCTTTCGATCACCTCGCGCGTGTGGGTGAAGTCGTGCGGCCGGACATGCGCCTGCAGCTGCGCAAACACGGCGCACACGGCCGGCGGGAGCACGTCCGTCCGCGAGCTGATCCACTGCCCGAACTTGATGTACAGCGGGCCGCAGCGCTGCAGCGACGAGACGGCCAGATGCAGCCACCACAACCGCCAATCTCGCACGTCGACGGCGGCGCCGCGCTGGTCGCCAACGAGCCATCGCCCGTGGGCGATCCACCAGATCGGGAACAGGACGATCACAGGCAGGAAGTGGACCGCAAGCACAAACAGCCGCCCGAGCGTCGCTCGCAACGACGTCGCCCCGAGCGCGCGGCGCAGCTTGCCCAGCGTGGACGCGGGGAGGTCGTCGGCATCGGCGTCGATCGTGACTGGCGTGTCCGAGCTGTCGGCGAACGGCTGCGTCTCGAGCAGCTGCGGCGGCCGCTTGGCAGCCTCGGCATGCGCGCGGGCGAACGGGCCCAACGCAGCGCCGTGCTCGGCCAGCGCCCAGGCGCCGCCGCCGGCCAGGCCGACGCCGAGGCCGAGGCCAAGCGCGAGCCTCGACCCTCGGGCGAGCGGCCGCCACAGTCGCTGGATGCCGCCAGCCGGCGTGGCCGAGTGCGCCTCGCGGGCATTCGGCACTGCACGGGGCGCCCATGCCTGCGGACTGGGCGGCGAGCGCGGGCGGGGCGGCGATGAGAGCGGGCTCCGCGGGGCGAGGCCGCACGGGCTGCGAGCTGCGCCGATGCGTCGGGCCGCCGTCAACATTTGTGAGTCCAAGACAACCAGATATCAACATCCCGCCTCCAGACCACGCGACTCTCATCCACGAACTACAACTCGATCGACAACCTCATTCGCAGCCATGCACGCCACAGGCTCTCTCTCCCGACCGACTCGCACTCCTCCCTCATACACGACCGCCGCCTCAACACCGCCGACCTTCCCCGACCACTCAAGTACGCCCGCCGACACCCCGCCAGCACCGCCCGGCCCGCCGCATCCCGCACCCACGCCCCAAGTCTGCGCTCAGCACCAGGCCCAAGCCAGCCCCCTGCGCCAGCTCCCCACCCGCCTATCACCGTCCGCCTGCGCACCAGTGCCCGCACCCGCACCTCCGACAGCCTCTCTTCGAATCGAATCGAATCGAACATTTGTGAGGCCAAGATCGCCCCGAGAGCGACAGGCGGCATTTATTCGTCGTCGTCGGGGTACATGCTCCTATTCATCGGGTACTCGACAACCTCGCTGCACTGGCGGGCCATCTCCTTGCCAAAGAAGCGCTCGATGATATGGAGCGAGAGATCAAAGCCGCTCGAGATGCCGCCGGCGGACAGAATGCCGCCGTCGTCAACAAAGCGCTTGCGCAGCGGGGCGACGCCCGCAATGCTCTCGAACGCATCGCGGAAGCTGTGGTGCGTCGTGGCCTTGGTCGACGAGGTGATGATGCCCACAAAGGCGAGCGCGATGGATCCAGTGCACACCGAGGCAAAGATGGGCGGGTTGGGCAGCGCAGCCAGCGCGCGCAGCGTCGGCGCGAGATGGCCCGTGTGGCATGCAGTGTAGAGCGACACGGGGTGCTCGGGGCCCCAGTACCCGCCAGGCACGATGACAATGTCGGCCTCGCCGGGCACGATGGCCTTGGCCGGCCTGACCTCCAGCCCCTGGCTGAATACGATGGGCTTGTCGGGCACGCACGAGACCATCCGCACCTGCATGGGCGCGCCGAAGCTCTGAGCGAAGCGCAGGACCTCGAACGGAACGATGGCGTCCAGCTCGTCGGCGCCGTCGAAGCCCAGGATGTCGACGATCAGGGGGTTCTCGGCCGTTGGGTTTGCGTTGCGCTGCGTCATATTGTGGGCTGATGGGAAGTTGCGAGCCGAAACCTTGCCCTTTTATTGGCCCTCGGGTGGCTGTGGGGGCACTCGAGGGGGCACTCGAGGGCGCATTCCCGAGCGCCGGGCCTCCGGGTTCCGAAACACTGACTGCGCCCAGACCGGCCGATGCCACCCCCTCCCCTCCGTCTCGCCGGCGAGAAGCAAGGCGGGGCAGAGCCGCCGCATGAAGTCAAGCTTTCCAGCAAACTCGCAGATGGCCTCGAGGTTCGGCGGAGCGGCCAACACATGCCCGCGGTGCTCCAAGGCCGTCTACTTCCAGGAGCAGGTGGCCGGCCCAGGCGGCATGTGGCACAAGGCATGCCTGACGTGCAAGGAGTGCCGCAAGCGGCTCGACTCGACCAACCTGACCGAGAAGGACCGCGAGGCATACTGCAAGACCTGCTACGGCCGCCTGTTTGGGCCCACCGGATACGGATACGGCGGCGGTGCCGGCGTGCTGAGCACCGAGACCAAGATCAGCGCGCTGCCGCCGGCCCCGGCCGGCGCTGCTGCCGACGGCGCGCCGGCTGCATCGGCGTCGCCTGTCGTCGAGCGTGTCCGCGCGGCCCAGATCCCCTCTGATGCGGGTGCCAGCTTACGGCCGTCGTCCGGCGGCGCTGCGGCGGGCGGCGCGGCCGCCAGCACGTCCCGGCCAAGCTCGGCGGGCAAGTTCGGCGGCGCCGACACCTGCCCGCGGTGCTCCAAGCCGGTGTACTTTGCCGAGCAGGTCGTCGGCCCCGGCGGCATCAAGTACCACAAGCTGTGCTTCAAGTGCGCAACGTGCGGCAAGTCGCTCGATTCGACCAACGTGGCCAGCAAAGATACAACCATCTACTGCAAGCCCTGCCACGGCCGTCAGTTTGGGCCCAAGGGCTACGGATACGGCGGCGGCGCCGGCGTGCTCAGCACCGAGGGCCATTGAGTCATCGCATGCAATGAAATGCGGCCGGCGGGCGCTGCCCTCTGCGTCGCGGAAATCCGTGCCTGCGTTGTGGCCGGCATCCGCCCGCCGATCCATGCGCCGGACTCAGCGTGGTTGTTGTCGCCGTGGTGCGCGGGCCGTCAGGTTCGTCCCAAATGCTGCCGAGATCTTCGATTCTTCGCGCTGCGACGACGACACGGCCGCTGCTGCTGCGGGCGCTGTCGTCGGCGCCCACCCAGCCGCCGAGCACGCCGCCTTCGCCGTCCCCGCCGCAGCCACGGCCCGTGGCAGCACCCGCAAGCGCTGCGCCAGCGAGCTCGGCAAGGTCGTCGACGCACATGATGGTGTACGTGCTGCCGACGGCCGGCGGGCGCTTTGCGCTGCACCCTCGCCTCCTGATCCCCAAGGACTCGGTGCAGTTTGGCGTCTTCTTTGCGTCGTTTGTGCTGCGCAAGTGGCGGTACCAGGTCTCGGACCAGTTTGGCAGCGCATGGCACGGCTTTGGCCGCGCGGCGGCTGCGTCCGGGTCGCCGCTCTTGCGACGCATATACGCGACGGGCAACCGCCTGACGACGCGAGTGGCAGCCGACGAGTACTTTCTCAAGGCCGTCTCGGCGCTTGTCACGAGCGTGGGTGGCTGGCACGGCTGCGCTGCGCCTCTCTGGCAGCGTCTTTGTGCTTGCTAGCCGGCAGGCTGACGCAGCGTCGGACGCAGATCGAGTTTGTGTATCCACCCAGCATCGACGACGCGCAGCTCCGGAAGCAGGTTGGCGAGTGGCTCAAACGTGGGTTGCCTCTCGCATCCAGCCGCACAGGCAGACACAGTCCGGTCTGATGCACTGACATGCTCGCCTTGCGGCCAAACCAAATAGGAGGAACGATCCACCGCAACCGCACATTTGCGGCGACAAGCCTGCTCCCGCTCAACTTTGTGCTGGCCAAGTTCTTTCTGATGCCAGCCAACGCGGTCCTGGTCTACCACCTCTTCCGCCTGTCGTCGTCGATGCGCGCGCACACGGGAGTCACGACGATACAGAAGCTGGTGGACCGCGGGCAGGTCAAGTGGACGCCGAGCGCCGAGTTTGAGGAGCAGATACGCAAGGCGGCGGACGCGGCGACGGCCGAGATGGCCGAGATGCGCGGCGTGCCCGTGACAGACCCCTCGGTCTGGAAGTGGCGGCCCGGCGCCGACATCCACGATCTGGCGCTCGACAAGCTGCAGCGCGAGATCTCGGCGCCGGAGCTTCTCGTCAACTACCGGCGCGCACGGATGCAGTACTTTGTGTACCCCAACAGCGTTTGATGATCACCACTGCTCTTATGCAGCGGCGGCTGGAGGGGGTTCCGTTCGACGACGGAAACCAGTTGTGTCTGTAGGAGGTGATCATGTAAGGAAACCCCGATATTCACAAGAGCGTCGTTGCGCAAAGCGTGTGGGTGCGAGGGGCAGAGAGGAGAGGGGCACACGAAGGAATGGGCCGATGTGGCCTGCTCATCGCTTCCGGAGCGGAGCCTGGCCCACAATGTCGCCCAGCCCGTCGCGGTGGCGCTGGATGCGGTAATACTCCCAAGCGAGATCCTCTTGCCGCTTGCGACTCTCGATGTTGCTGTTGATCCAGATGTACCCGACGATTCCGACGAGCAGAAAGCCGAGAAACAGCGGATACACAAACTCGAGCTTGGAGAAGGGCGGCTCGGAGCCTGGAGAGGGCGTGCGGGTGCGGGTGCGGGAGTGAGTGTGGGTGTCGGCACCAAGGCAAGAACGCCTCCATCGTCAGCAGTGCGGGCCAGCTGGAGCGCAATCCAATCGGCGGGCAGTGGGCTGCGCACCGACGTTCTCGTATGAGCCCGGCGGGCTAGAGCCCTGCGAGGACGCAGCGTAGGCGGACGGCCGCTGCGAGACCGAGTCGTACTCGTGCCGCCGGTACTCGTCCTGCAGCAGGTCGTATGCCTCCTGGATGAGCACGAACCGCTCGTGCTTGAGCTTGCGCTCGGACTCGGGCAGGCTCATTGTGCGGTCAGGGTGGTGCTCTTTCGCGAGCTGGATGGCGGCGGACGGCACATGCCGGCGCGGGGCGAGGTGGCCGCCACGCAGGGCGGCAAGGCGGCGCCGGCACGTCAGGCGGGGCTGCGCTGTCCGGCGTCGCGGCGGGCTTGCAGCCGCACCTCGTAGTATCGGCTGCGCAGCTCGGCGGCGGTTGCGCACTTGTCGGTGCGTAGCATGGCGTACGGCGTCTCTCTGTGCGTCCACGCGCGCAGCGCAGCGATGCCCGTGTGCAGGCCCCTGCGCGGCGCAGAGGCGCAGCGACCCAGGGCGGCGGCGGCTGTTGCTGCGAGCGCCGCCATCAAGTCGCCAGCAAACCATGCTGAAATCAGCGCTGCGAGCCAAAATGGCAACGCGGGCGGACAGGGCAGACTTGCCCGTCCCGCCGAAAGCATGCTTGTCGAGGACATTGACTTCCCGACGGACCTCTACAGCCCGCGCGACGGCCGGCTGCTTGACTGCTTTGAGAACCTCGTTGCATTTGCGCCGCATGTGTTTGAGCAGCACCTGCCCGCCGACGCCCGCCAGCCCGCCGCGAATATGCTGACGATGCAAGAGGTCGAGCAAGTCGAAGGCGGCTCCGAGCAGCAACAGCAGCAGCTCACCCAGGCGCTTCGCGATGCCACCGTGACGGCCTTTGAGCCCGCCGGTGCCGCAGTTGCCACAGTTGCCGGCGCGCAGCCCGCGACGTGGACGGCGACGGCGACAACCACGACTGTGACGACGACAACGCCCACGTCGGTGCAGTCGTCGACGACAACCACGCGGGCGGTCGAAGTGCACCCGCCGCGGCGGCCGGGCACGCGGCCGTACAAAGAGGACGGCTCCCACAGCGACGGCGGCGCGGGTCCGTCCGGCCTCGGCTACTCGATCCTGCGCTCGCTTGTCGAGCTCACGGGCAACATGGCGTCCATCGCCGCCTCCAACGAGCTCAGGCGGCGCCGCGGCGGATCGACCACCGTGGTGGTGGTCAACACGGCCGCGCCGGCGCCGCGCAGCAGCAGGGGCAGCAGCAGCATCAGCAGCCGGCGTCGCGCAGCCGGCGTCGTCGTCGAGGATCCGCGCAGCGAGGGCGCCGGCTCGTGGGGCTGGTGGGGCTCGTCGCCACGGCCCGAGGTGGTGATTCCAGCCAACCAGCCGTCGCCACGCGTCGCGGAGCACGACATCGGCGCCGACGACGAGTCCGACGGCAGTGACGCGGGCTCGGCGGCGGCCCGGCGGCGGCGCGCCAAGGGAAAGGGAAAGGCCGCGGAAAAGGCGCAGCCCGCCGCGTCCGAGACCAAGACGTCCGACGACGGGTCCTCGGGCGCAGTGATCGCGGCGGCGGCCGTCGGCGCGGTGGTGGCCGGCGCGGCGTCGGTCCTGACGCTGGCGGCGGCGTACAAGGCGTCGGAGCACATGGGCCGCGCCGACTTTCTACGGCGGCTCGAGGCGTGCCTGCACGAGTGCGAGCAGCGGCTGCACCGCGCGCGCCTGTGGATCGAGGAGCGGCGGTTGCTGCAGCTCGACGTGCCGCGGCTGGTCTCGCGCGACGTGGCGCTGCTCGAGGCGCTAGTCGACTGCATGCACCGCCTCGACACCCAGGACGCCGAGCGACAGATGGTGCCTGCGTATGTTGGCGCGGGCCTGTCGTCTTCGGTCATTCTCGCTGGCCTACTGGGCTTCGGCAGCCGCCACGCAGGCACCATCGGCAAGATGGGATACGCCGGGCTACTGCTCTCTGGTCTGTACTGGGCCTTCCTGCGCGGCCGCTTCGGCTCGCCCGTGTTCAAGCGCTCGTTCGCCATGGTCGCGCGCAAGGCGCAGCGGTGCGTCGAGGAGCTTGGCGGCCTCGACGACCATGCCGCCGAGGTGCGCCGCGTATTCGACATCCGCGAGCCATAATCTCATGAATCGCCAACGGCCGCCCCCACCTTCTCCCGCCCCCGCGGCTGCCTGCCGCGGATGCCAGACATCCTTCCTTCATCCTCTATCTGCCTTCTATGTGAGCATGCCTCGTGTGATCCCTCCCTTTGCACCGACCGCTGTCCAGCTGTGCCGTTTCCTCATGCACAAAACAGACAATGAACCAAACCTCGATCTGTCCTGAGGATGCTCGCCGAGGCGTATTTGCGGCGCCGGCCAAAATACGGAGCCTCAACCGATTCTCTTCACCCGTCCTGACCATGAGCTGCACGCTGACAGGCCAGCCAGGCGTCCCGCTGTTCTCGGACGGCACGTTTATGTGCGCGCCAGGTACGCGAGCGCGAGCCGGCGCGGATCGAGACACGGAGAGCTAAATCCCGTCGCATGGGGTGTACTGCTGCCGCCAGGATTCTACTGCCCAAACTCGCGCAACACGAGCACGGTGCCGCAGTTTTGCCCGACCTCGATCGAGTGCGGTCTGTATCGCTTGACGGGCCGCCGATGCAATGTGGGTGCATTCGTCCGCGCGGGAGATGATTTTGGGGGGGGGTTGCTGCTGGTGTTCTGGCGGTGTAGGTGCCGGCATGCGCCTGAAAACACAAGATCTGCGCAAGAGCGCTTGCGGTCGAGGGAGAGAGGGTGGTCCTAAGCGCCGATCTGGCGCCGTATCCAAATCGCTGTGCTGACGAGTGGCGGCAAAACAATGGGCGATTCGTGGGGGAGTGCAGGTGTCGCAGGGAACCCTCGAGCCAGTCATTTGCCCGCCTGGGTCGTACTGCCCTGACCAGTACACGATGCTCACGTGGTGAGGCGTCTCGCCACTTTGCGGCCGCACTGTGATCTGGCGGTGTGTTGACACGCCGCGGCCGGTGTGAGCCCCGCGGGCCGCTACTGCCCGACAGGCACGGTCGCACCGCGCGTGTGCGATGAGATCTCATCGTGCCCCGCCGGCTCGACCATACAAACATCCTACAATGGCATTGTCGCGTGCCTAGTTATTGACATTCTTCTGGTCGCGATTGTCTACTTGGTCTCGATCCGCGAGCTGATGGCCGCGGGCCGTCCAGCGATCGAGGTCCTTCCACTGCGCCTGCGTCAGCTTCTCGGCGTCGGCATGCAGAGGAGCCGCAAGATCAGCGGCGAGATCGAGACCACGGGCGGCAAGCTCAGCATTGTGTCGTCGGCGGCCACGGCGAACATGGCGTCGCCCAGCGGCGCCAACGACATGGAGATCCTTGTGGACGCGTTCCGCCGCGCGCTGGGCGGCCGCGACATGCGCATGAACTTTTGCATGGAGAACTTGGGCCTGTGGCTCCCCACGGGCAAGACGGTGCTGCAGGGCGTCAGCGGCGTGATCCGCGACTCGCGCATGACGGCCATCATGGGCCCGTCGGGTGCCGGAAAGACCACGTTCATGAACGTGCTGTGCGGCAAGGTTGATCGTACCTCGGGCCGCCTGTGGGTCAGCGGCAGGGAGGCCGAGATCAACGACTTTAAGAAGATCATTGGGTTTGTGCCACAGGTGCGCCTTGTCGCTGTGGCAGGCGATTGTTGAGCCGCGCTTGTGCATGTGGGTATATCAGATACTGATGCGTCTCTTGCATGGGCACACGTGTGTGTGTGTGCACGAGCAGGAGGACGTAATGCACCGCGAGCTCACGGTGCGCGACAACATCCTGCACTCGGCGCGCGTCAGGCTCCCGCGTGACTGGACTGAGCAGCAGATCAACGAGCACGTCGACAACCTGCTCAAGGCGCTCAAGTGGGTCGCATGTGCTCCTGGCGCGCGCTCAGCCAGCCGTGTTGCTGATGCACGGGAAACAGCCTCGCGCATGTCGCGTCCAGCCCGATTGGCGACGAGACCCGGCGCGGCGTATCGGGCGGCCAGCGCAAGCGCGTCAACATTGGCATGGAGCTCGCAGCGGCCCCCGTGTGCATCTTCCTTGACGAGCCGACGTCTGGGTGAGTCGCCATTTGCTGTCGCTTGCGCACGCACAAGGTGCGGCACCGCTGACGGCTCCCCGCCTCCAACACGCGCGGCCAGACTCGACTCGACGTCGGCGCTCCAGACAGCCGACATCCTCAAGAACATCGCGAGCCTGGGCACGACGGTCGTCGCCGTCATCCACCAGCCGCGCGTCGAGATCTTCCGCAAGTTCGACGACGTGCTGATGATTGCGCCGGGCGGCCGCACGGCGTATCTAGGCCCCACGCACGAAGCCAAGCCGTACTTCCAGGCGCTTGGGTATCTGGTGCGCGAGATGAGCCGCGATGCACTGCCACGCGCTGGTGAAAGCTCACTGTTTCCTGTCACACACTCACACACAGTTCGACGAGGGCAGCAACGAGGCCGACACGCTCATGGACATCCTGAGCGGCAAGGGCGTCAACCCAACAGCGACGCACACGCCCGACGACCTCGTGCGCATGTGGGCCGAGCGCATCAAAAATGCCAGCGCGGCAGAGACGCCCGCGCCAGAGGAGCAGCGCAACAACGCGGCCTTCCACGAAGGCGCCATGTCGCTCGTTCGTGGCCGCGGCGCGTCGTTCGTGCGGCAGGTCTTTTACTGCCATAGCCGCAGTCTGATGCAGCAGTACCAGCGCATTAACTCGCTGGTGCTGGAGATCTTTGTAGGCGTACTGGCCGGGTTCTTGATGTGAGTTTGTTTTGTTTCGTTTTGTTTTGTTTGGGCTGGTCATGTCACAATGGCCAGTGTCGACGTGGCGGCCGCGAGTGACTTCTTTCACGACCCGACGTTTGCCGAGATCGAAAGCACGGCCAGCGGCTGACCGCTCAGCAACGCAACGCACGCGACAGGGGAATGGCCTCGCAGGGGTCGGATGAAATGTACCGCGGCCTGTACATCGCGCCGTACCTCATCCTCTCGCCAGCTCCGCTCGAATGGCTCATTGCCCAGTTTGGCCTGCTGATCGGCATGGCCGTGGCGCTTGCCGCCGCGCCGGCTGGCGTGACGGTCTTTGGCGAGGAGAAGCCCGTGTACTGGCGTGAGGCGTCGTCGGGCCACTCGCCGCTTGCGTACTATATCGGCAAGACGATTGCGACCGTGTACCGCATCGTGATTTGCAGTCTGTGAGTGTCTGTGGAGGGGGTGGTTGTGGTTGAACACAGTTGATGTTGTTGTCCTTGCGTGGCTGACAGAGTTTGTCGGGAAACTGCTTTGAAACGGCGATGCAAACCATTGCCGCTGCGGACGTGATTGTGCGGCTTCGTGTCGCCCAATGGCCCCTTCTGGCATCTCACGCGACACACACACACACACACACACACACAC
>JADGIZ010000421.1:0-13922 GCA_027604665.1 Polyrhizophydium stewartii | reverse complement strand
GGGGGGGCGGCCACGGCCGTGCGTGGCGGCAGGCGGGACGCAGGCAGCGGCGGCACCTCTCAGCCATGACCTCCGAGAGCGAGTTCATGATGGCCTCGGATGAGTCGCGCTGACGGCCGCCGCGCCTCACCTCGCTTCGTCCCGCATCTCCCGACGAACCACTCTCCCCCATCCCCGCGAGACAGCGTCAGCAACATGTCCCGCTCGTCCGTCACAAAGGCCGAGTTCGAAAAGGCCCTCTACATGTCCCGCGTCGACTTCACGCAGCTGCGCTCCGAGATCCAGATGCTCGAGAAGAACGAGTTTGCCCTGCTGCGGGCTGACATTGGCCGCCTCAGCGTCGAGCTCGAGAAGCTGCGCGTGCGCATGGCAGAGGATCTGCGCCGCGTGCAGTCCAACGTGCGCCTCGAGCTCAGCCTCGACAAGGGCCGCATCCGCGACGACCAGTCTGCAAAGGAGATCCGCCTCAAGGAGGCAGATTCCAAGATCGACACAGAAGTCTCCAACCTGCGCACCCAGATGGAGACAATCCAGTGGGAGCTGTTCAAGACGCTCTTTCGTGAGTTGCCCCAAACGAGTCTGTCGTGCCTGTCCGTGCTGCGGAGGGACACTGCTGACTTTTGCGATGCAGCCCTCTTTTGCGCCGCTGGCGCACTATTCTTCAGTGCGTCTCGCCCATGCGCCTTGAGCCCCATGCCTGCTGCTGACCCTTGCCAAAGGTTATCTGCGCTTCGTCAAGTGACCGAGCGCCTGCTGCCCTCCTCTCCGATACACAGACGCACACGTGCATGCCGCCCGCCGCACGCATCTCTTGGCGCGAATAAAGCCAATCCATGTTTACTCGGCTGCCACACATGGCTCAAAAGACCCTCGAGAAGTTGCGCCAGACGCTGCAAGGTGCGGCCCGGTCGGCGGCACGCGGGCCCAGCGCGCGCGAGGCGCCAGCAGCGCTCGGCAGCGCGCACTCCTGCGCCGGTCCTGCCCTGCAGGCGGCCGCGGCCCCGTCGCCCGGCCCGGCCTTGCGCCTGCTGCCGTCGCTGACGGAACACGATCGTGCTTCGACCGACCCGACACCGCCCCGCCAAGACGGCAACTTCTATGAGGCCCACCAGATGATCCACTCGGCCTGCCAGCGGCTGTCAAAGAAGAACAAGACCGAGGAGGCAATCGAGCTCCTGCACAGCGGCGCACGCATCATGGCCGAGCACAACCAGCCCGGCAGCGCGATCGACCTTGTCGACCGCCTCCTGGACACGTTTGCGACCCAGCCCGCGCCGCTGTCGGACGCCAACCGAGGTGCGTGCGGCTGCGGCCGCTCCATCCGCGGCGCTTGCGCAGCATGTTCTGACACTGCTCGGCGCTCGACACCGCAATCCCTCGCTCAGGCCGCCTCATGGACCTGTTTGCGGCCTTTCCGCTCGAGACCGAGGTTTGCGACCAGTTCACCAGAATGTGCATCAAGTGCGAATGGCCGTCTGCTCCATGCCACAGCGCCTGCTCGCCTGCCTTGCTTATGTCGTTTACTCCCCAGGTGGTCAATCAAGCACCAGGAGAGCCAGTTTGGCGATCCTCTCTTGCACCATGCTTTCGGAGCCAGATACTTCAAGTGTAAGCTGTACCTTTCCAGATGGGCGGCTGCACCTGAACCCTAGCAAACTAACCCGCCGTGCACAGGCCACGACTACTACGATGCAGAGCTGCACTTTGTCTACGGCAACGCCGACAGCGCCAAGCTCCTCGGCAACCTCGCCTTTGAATGCAGCGAGCTCGGCATTTTCCCGGATCCGGGCTACTTTGCCGCCCGCGCCGTGCTGCAGTGCGTGCCCATCAGTTGCCCGCGCGTGCCCTACGCCTCAGTGCCTGTGCTCCACGCTGACTGGCCTGCCCGGCTCATCAGGCTCGTGGCCATCAACAAGGTTGACGAGGCGCAGATCGCTCTGAATACGTTCCTCGACCTGTTCACCAAGGCGCACCCGGACGCAGCCGTCTCGACCCAGCGCGTCGTCGGCCGCGACATTACCATCTTCTCGTCAGACTATCTCAACATTGCCCAGATCACGCTCGAGGCTCTGGACCGCAACTCGCCCGACGTCTTTTCAAACGCGCTGACGGCGTTCCGGCCGACGCTCTCGCAGGACGAGTATCTGCTGCAGGTGCGATTCCGCCGCCAGATCTGCTGTCAACCGGCCATCCGGCGTGTGCTGACGGTGCGGTGCAGCTCGGCGAGATCATTGCCAGTCTGCACTTCCACTTTGGCCCGCGCGTCAAGCAGGTCAACCCGCTCGCCGAGATGATGAAGAGCATGTTTGGCGGGCCGGCGAGCAGCTCGGGTGGCCGCACCGCGATCGGCGGCCCGACCGCGCCGCTGGATATGGATTGACGCTGCTGTTATTGCATCTCATTCACAAAAAGACACCGCCTTGATCATCTGCATCCTCTGCCTCTGTCTGCCGCTGCTCCTGGTTGTGTGCCTGCGGCTCCCGGCTCGGTTGCTGCTGCTGCTTTTGCGCCTCCTGCGCGGGATGCCGCGGGCCGGCAGCCTCGCTCCCGCACCGATGGACATCAGCACCAATCAGCTCGCGGATGCGCCGGTCGATCGTCTCGATCATGAGCAGCCGCTTTTCGATGACCTTGACGTTCTCGGCAATCGCCTGCATGTGGCCGCCGGCCGCGGACAGGTCAGCAAACCCCGGCTTCGCGGCCGCCCGTGATCACAAGCGGGCTCTCTCGCGGGCAGCGCGGCGGCCGCGCGGGGCGGGGGCGGGGGGCGACGCACCTCGGTGAAGTCGGGGTCGTTCGGGTCGGCCTCGCGCAGCTCCTGGTTGGACTTGACCAGCAGCTTGATGGAATGGCTGAGGCGGTCCCGCTCCTGGTTCAGGAACTCGACATTGTCTGACAGCGTCACTTCGCCGTACATGACGCCGCCGGGCTGCGTGCCGGGGGCCATGCCGATGGCGGCCGCAGCGGCCGCCGCATCGGCGGATGCTGCAGCGGGGGCTTTGGGCTTGCGCTTGATCAGGTACACGCCCGGCATGACCTCGACCTCGTCGTCAAACTGGTCGGGCGGGAACGCGGCGGACATGGTCGCCAGCGGAAACAGCGGGCAAGTGTATTTTGTGACCAATCGCAGAGCACTCGGCATCACCCCACCACCAGCACATGTCTCGAGGGCGATCACCGCAGCGCTTGCTTGAGAAGCCGCTTCAGCTCGCCCAGTAATGTCGGCGTTTCGGGCTCGGCCGGCTTGAGCGGCTCGAACGTGCCGCTGGCCTTTGCCGCGGCGACCTGGCGCTGCAGATCGTGCGGCGGCGCCGACACCCCCACCATGCGCACCCGCCGGCCCGCGGGCGTCTCCAGCTCGATCTCGCGCCGCGGCCGCGGCAACATCGGGTCGTGCAGCACACGGTACTCGACGAGCAGCTCGCGCGCTCGCAGGATGTGCCTGCGCAGCTGTGCGTCCTTGGCGGCCAGCGGCTCGAGGTCGTACAGGCTGACCCGCTCGACCGGCTTGCCGATCGACGCCATGTGGGCCTGGATGTCGGCCTCGACCTGGCGCATCTCGGGGATCAACGCTACGAGCCGCTCCTGAGTTGTCGGCGGCAGCCTCGTCCTTCTGGGCTCGCGGGGGTGGTGCTCGGCCGGCGCCTGGTGCTCGGGCGCTGCCCGCTGCGTGTGCATGCGCAGCGCCTGCTGCACTGCAATGCGTGCCGCGTGCCGCATCTCCAGCGCAGCCGCAGCCGTCCGCGGCGCAAGCCTCTGGGCCGTCCGTGTCGCCGCGCTCGTCAGCAGCATGTCGGCTCGCCCGCAAAGTCCAAAATGGCCGCGCCGCGCCGCCCGAGCCTCGGAGCCGCCAGCAACGTGATCGAGTTCGGCATGCCCGAGCGCCGCCGCAGCGCCGCACGGCCGCGGTCCGTCTCACACCTCGACCTGTCCGCCCTCTCCAAGCGCGACCAGCCCGACGCCGCTCGCGCCCGCACGCCCGCAATGGTCCTCAAGGTGCGAGCCAGATTGCTCCGACGCGACGACCAGCGCTCGCCGCCGCTGCTGGCTCGCAGAGCCGTACCGCGCTCGCTCGGCGGCGGCGCTCCGGGCCGAGGCCCTCTGGTCGCCACCCACCCGCCCGTATCCATGGCTGACTCTGATCGCGGTTCAGGGCGAGAGCATGACCTCGCTCGGCGCGCCGGGCAACATGTCGCCGTGTGTCTTTCCACAAACACCCGACGGCATCGTGCAGCATCCCTCGAAAGAGGCCGTCGCGCGCCGCCACATGCTCGAGCAGCGCCAGCGGTCGCATGCAGCGACGCCCGCCACGCCGCGCCGTGCCTCACCGCACCCGCCGTCGCCCCTGCCGCCTCCACTGCCAAACCAGATCTGGCTGCCCACGCCTCAGACGCCCATTTTCCCGCCGCCGCCGCCGTCGGTTCTGTCGCCGTGGCGGCCGTCGACGGCGAGTCCGTCGCCGAGCGGCACTCATGCGGACCGCGCTGCTCACTCAGGTGCGGTGCCAAATGCTCCGAAGGACCGCGTGGAGACTGACCCAAGTCGCGACCGTGTCCGCTTTGGAGCAGGAGTAGTGCGGCGCACCGTTTCCGAGGTCCGTTGAATGGCGCCTTGCCGATATTGCCACGAGTGCATGTGGCATATGCGTTGCGGGGCTGACATGGCATGCAGATCGAGACGCTTACCGTCCATCCGTCGCCGACCCGAGCAGCAAAGCAGAAGATTATACGGCCGGGAAGACTCAAGTCCGCGCGGCTCTCGCAGTTCCTTGGAAGGCAGATCCCTGGTCAGGTGCCCGTGGACCAGATAACCGACCAGCGCAACAAGGTTGTGTGGCTTGGATCTCCTCCCGGTGACTCTCTTGCCTTTGGTGCTGATCCATTTGACCACAGGCTCTTCATCGCGTCCACTCGCCCGTCGACCGCCAGGCGGCTCCCAGCAGGTCCGACTTCACCAACGAGATCAAGGTTCATGCCGAGTCGATCCATCGATCCAACCGCGCGACCACAGTCCCGACGCATATTGGACCGCGCATGTTCGAGCCGCTCGCCAATGCGGCACCAGAATCAGAGAGGCCCAAGACCGTTGCCACGCAGCGCGGCAACATGACCGGCACCGAAGAGCGGGTAAGACCACTGGCATTTGATGCGTCTTTGCGTGCACGCACACTGACGTTCTCAGCGTCTTGTGCCAGAAAATACGACGCTCGCTGGTCGTCACACTTGGCCCGCGGCAGGCCAACAGCGTCATGTTCGGCCAGCGCGGCGAGCACGGCGCCATGGCTGCCACAGGCGACTCGCTGCGCAAGGCACCAACGCCATGCCCAAGCATCTGCGTCGCGCCAGAGCTGCCAGATATCCAGCGCAAGCGCTTTGTGCAGCTGCGTCCGCTCACATCGCCCGACGTGTTCATGACGACGCACAAGCAGTTCATTGTCTCCATGGGCCGCGTCGTGCGCGACAGCGACGCATACCAGCACTTTCTTATCCTGGCGTCAAGGGTGTTTCCCGAGCCCGCCATCGAGTTTCTCGTCCAGCGCATCGAGCGCTTCTGCGCCAACTACATGGGTGCGTCCATGCACGTGCGATGCGAGGAACTTCCCGGAGACGGCTGAAGTGCGGTCCACAGTTCGATGGGCAGAGTGCAGCTACGAGCGCCTCATTGCGATCCTCTCGCGGCCGATCCTTCGTCTGCGCTTCTGCGAGACTGACATGCTTTCGTGCCTGGCCAACGACAAGGAGGCGAGGCCCGCTTGGAATCAAAGTTACCGAGTCAACTTTTGTCTTGAGCTGATCCGCGTCCGTGTGCAGGTTGATGCCGTCACATCGACTGCTGGCCAGCGGTACCGAGCCAAAGACGGCTTCATGGCGGCCGTTGTCAAGATCCAGGCGACGTGGCGCATGCACAAGCTGCGCGTCATCCATCTCGAGTTTGTCGAGAAACTGCGCGCAGGAGAGCGGTTCCGCCAGAAATGGCTCATCCGCAGGCTCATCTCGCGAATCCAGGCGTCGCGCGAGGTCAGCCATTTGCCCATCGTGATCAACAATATGCGTTCCTGCCTGACTATGAAGTGCATTGTTTGCAGAAACGGCACCAGGACCATCTTGCAAAATATCGCGCGTTGCAGGCAACGCTTCGGACTGAATGGGCCGAGCTCAAGACCAAGAAGCGGTGGGTTCGAGTCCTACAAGGGCCGTGCGTGGCATTCGCTGATGCATTTTGGCGCCAGCATTATTCTCCATCTGCCGTCCATGACGTTTGGCACGACAACGTGTGCAAAATACGAGAACATGCACTCGTGGCAGATCCGCCAGTTGGGACGACTCATTGACCTCCTTGACCCAAACGTCTCGGTGATCTACGTGACGACGCTTCTGTCAGCGGATGTCGAGCGCTTTCTCAAGCAAACTATTGGTGTGGTTGCAGAACCATCGCGCCTTGCATGCGCTTGGATTTGTGTCTGACGAGCAGACTCTCAATGCCCAAGGATTCACATTTGATCTCTCGGAACTTATTCGCGCAAAGCGCTTGCTTCTGATCACGCTCAAGAAGCCCGAGTTTTGCGCCGAGACCGTGTCTCTTGCAGGCATCCTCATGTGCACGCCCGTCGCCCTGCGCAAGATCTCATCGTTCATCAAGGACCAGCAGGCGTACATGGTCCCGGCCGCGTGTGGACGCGCAGAGCTTGATCTCGCTCACGTAAGCATGTCCTTGTTCAGGTTTGGAACCCCATACCATTGGCGTTTCTGACATGCGGTCCGCCAGGCATTCAACATACCCGTGTACGGATCGTTTGAAGCGAACTTGGAGCTGGCGCACTGTCGCACGGCACAGCGCGACATCATCATCAGAAGCGGGGTGCCACACACGCCGGGTGAGTGTATGTCTGCCGCTTTGCAAATCAACGTGTCGTGGCGGCCTAACACTCGAAGGAACGCCACCGATCAGGCGCAAGCCGACTAAAGGACGAGCGCAGCTTGTATCACGAGCTGGACCGCCTGATCAAGCAGCATCCGCACATCACGCGCTGGCTGTTCAAGATCGACAAGGAAATGGAGGGCCGCGGCATCGCATACGTTGGTGCGTGCACTTTGCGTTGAGCTCGGGCGCTGCAGTCTTGTGAAACCATACTGACTACTGTGTGCAATTCGTAGATGTGCGCGAGCTCCATGCAGAATCAGAATCCGCGCATGACGAAGACGAGGTTGACGCGGAGACGACAACGAGCCGTCTCCTCCGCGGATCGGTCCTGTCGCACTGCAACCATCCATTGCGCGATAAGATGTATCGCTGCGTGCACTTTCTGCGCCGCGACTTGTGGACGTCGTGGAACCACTATCTCAAGTCGTTTTTGTTTTTCGGCGGCGTCATCGAGGCATGCGCGCCACACGCCGATCACGAGAGCGAGTCGCTTGAATACCCGATTGTGCACTTTTTGATCGAGCCGGACAACGCGGTCAAGATCCTGGCAACGAGCTCGCTGGTGAGACTGCGGCTCGCGTCAGGCACCGTGATTTCTCGGGCTCACACGATTCCGATGACCCGGCGTCGCCCGCCAGATCTGTCTGCATCCGCTGCGACCGTGGGCTGCCACTTTCCCGCAGCGCTCCGTCGACCACTCAAAGCTGGTTGCATTCGTGGATCTAGTGGCGCGCGACTGTATCGACCGAGGGATCATGGGCCACATCACTTGCGAGTTTGTCGCGTGGAAGCTCGCGGACATGGTGGGATCTAAGCACCTGCAGTCAGTATTTTAACTGGCGAGCCAGGCTCACACTGCGAGCTGCAGTTTGAGCACACGATTTGGTGCACTGCCATCAAGCCGCATTTCACCGAAAACATGTCGCAGGCGTATTTCATGCTTCTTATGACGGCGTGTCCGGCTCTGCACCCAGACGGCAAGATCTACTACGACCTCAATCTGGCTCGCCGCCTCAATCTGCGGTATCTGTCCAAGGTCCCTTACGTCGACATGGTAAGCGGTCTCTGCTCAGCAGAAGACAAGACAGAGCAGCCCAACTGACTCGCACTCTGCTGGCGCGCCGCAGGACAAGGTGCGCCAGGTCAGCAACACCGAGCGGATCTACGACGAAGCCGACTACGAGGAGCGGGTCGGAATTTACGCGCCGCGGCTTATCCACCAGAACCTCGAGGTGCTGGACTCGCGGCTCTTTGGCGGTCTTTGCCTGGAAAGCGGAATCGTGTTTGACAGCAAGGTGCGCACTGCAACAATGTGTGCGGCTGCGACTGGCATCGCTGCTGACGCGGCGCTCCCACGGCAGTGGAAGAGCGGCACGCATATCCCGCTTGTCGAGTGCTACGGCAAGCAGAGCTATGCAATGATGTGCATCAATCGCAACCTCGAGACGGCGCTCGAGATGATGCTGCAAAACATTGTGATCATTGCGCGCAGACTGACTGGGCCCGTGGCGGTGCACAGCAACTTCATGGAAGTTGCGCAGCACCTGTCGCACATGTTGTCGAACGTGCGGCCGTACTCGTACGTGCACAAGCCCGCCGTCACCAAGGCGTCGCCCAACGCGCAGAAGCTGTCGGACCTCGAGAACGCGCTCAACAACCACATTGCGCTGCCCGTCTCGCGCATGCTGGGGCTCCTGGAGGAGCTCGGCAAGCTCAAGGACGACCGGTCCTCCAAGCGAGGCATGTCGCCAACGACCATCAACCTGCTCAACGCAGGGATCCCGTCCAAGATGCTCGCCAACTTTTACAGCGACTTTGGCCGCGAGAAGCTCGAGGTGCCCGACAAGTCCAGCAAGCGCAACGCCACGCGCGTGCCGCCCGGTCTTCCGATGGACGAGTACATGGCCATCATGGAGCATCTTGCCGGCCTGGACGATGACGGCGCGGAGGAGGTCAGCTCGAATAGTGGCGCTGAGGCCAACCCCCCGCCGCCGATGCCGCTGTCGGCCGTGCAGCGGCGGTCATCGGCGACGCGGCCGAGCTTGCCTATGTTCAACCGGCCTTCGGCTCAGTCTGGGCCCGGCATGCTCAGCGTCAACACGGGAACACAGGGCGGCAGCACTCCGAGCGGCAGTGCCAGGCCGTCCGCCACCAATCGCGATCCGCCGCCAGCCTCGACGCCTTTGGTTCCCACCGCACCGCAATCCCTCCCTCCCTTGGCATCGCGGCCGTCTGACCAGGCTGCCCAGCCGCCGCCGGCAGACCCCAAACCAGATCTGCAGCCATCCAGCCCACGACAGGCCCCTGCGCCGCGGGAATATACGCCGGTCGCCTCACAGAGCGGCCCGCACCAAAGCGCCGACCCTGCCGCGATGCGCGTGGCCATCATGCGCGGCCAGTCGCTCGCGGTATTCAAGGAAGAGAAGCCCGTCCGCACGCCCAGCCCGCTGGCCAAGCCGCGGCGGCGCTCAACGATCGGTCCGGCCTCACCCGACCGGCTCAGCACCGCAACGAGCCCCGTGCCAGACAGTCCCTCCGTCGGCGGCGTCCAGGCGCCGTCACGCCGCGGATCGTCGCGTCGCGCGAGCGAGATGGACATTCCGGTCGCCAAGCTCGCCGCGCAGCCGCGAGTGCGGTGGACGCAGTCCATGGCGCGCATCGACAGCGAGGCCGCTGCGACTAGCACGCCCGGGACTGAGACGCCGCCCGCTGCAGCGGCGTTCAAGCGCCGTCTCCCAGATCGCAGATAGCAAGCGAGCGCCATCGCCGCCATCCAAAGCAGCACCCAGACCCATTCTCACATAAAGCACATGCATTATCACAGCTTCGCTTGCAGCCGCGGCAGCCCCGCAGGCGGCTGTGTGTCAGACGCAGCGCGCTCAGACGGCGAGCGCGCCGGCCGGCTTGCAATCAGGCTGGTCGCCGTGGCATGCAGGTCCATGTACCACTCAACGAGGTGCAGGCGGCGTGTGTAGTCCACGCGGCCGTCTTCCGACACGGCCTTGAAGAGCGCTTGCCACAGCGGCGAGTGTGCCTTGGTCAGCCCGCAGCCCGCGATCCCGCGCGCATCGTTGCCAATTAACAGGTCTGCAATCTCGGCCATGAGGTCTGGCAGCAGCAGCAGCGAGACAGTGTTGAGCTGCTCAAACAGCACCATGAGCAGCTGGTCGTGAAGCACAACGCGCGACACGGCCTCGCTCGCAGCGAGGATGTCGGCCACACGCGCACGCTTGGCTGCATCCGATAGCTTGGGAACGAGCGTGGCAGCAGCTCCCTCAGACAGCGGCGAGGGTGAAGCTTGAATCGAGCCACCAGCGCCGCGAGCAGCCGGACCAGAGTGCTCGCTAAGATCGTGGATGCGCTGCAGCAGCAGATCGATACATGCTTGGGCAACCTTGCGTGCTTCGAGATCGAGGCCCTCCCAGCCGCTTGCCACGCGCTCCTCTGACGCTGCAGCGTGATCGCTCGCAGCAACGTCTGCTGCACGAAGGACAACGTCGGATGTGTTTGCTTCCGACGCCGCCGGCTCGCCACCCGGCGTCTGTGCGTCGCCGAGAGCATGGCGCTGGTGCGAGCGTCCGAGGATAAGAGCCGACGGCTCGATCGCGCCTGAAAAGAACACCTGCCCAAACGCCTTGATCACGGTGCCAAAGCACAGGCCCAGCATCTCGGCGTCGACGCGCTTTGGGAACAACTTTCCAAATTGTCAGCGCAACGGATGCTTGCCAAAAGCTCGGCGACCCGTCGCAACTCACGTTCAGCAGGGTTCCGACATACGCAGGGGCCATTGAGCACGCCAGCGCGCGGTGCAGCGACGAGCACTCAAAGAGCTTGAGGTGCAGCGAGTGCGACGCGTCAAAGGCATCGAGTGTGTCGACGTCAGGCTTCCAATCCGCATCGGCGGCCTTTTCGTGCGCCATGGCCGCATAGGGACGAGCTAGCGGGAACACCTGCTCGGCAAGGAGCTCTGTGGGCAGCGACCGCAAGAGGCGGCTTGCCAAGAGCAGGAAGAAGAGCACCCGCGCGCGTTCTGCAGGACGCGTTTCCACTGTTGCGTATTTCGGTCAGTTGCCGGCCGCAGATCAGACCCGAACGGGATGCGATGGTCGCTTACTGAGTTCGGGACCGGCGAGTGGCGGTCCAGGCAAGCAGCGCAAGGCGAGAGCCTCGGAGGCGCCGGGTACGCGCGCGACGGCCGAGCAGAACACCGCCATCCAGCGTGTCCACTGATCAAAGCCCTCGAGCCCGTATTGGCTTGTGATGAAATGCAAGCATGAGAAAACCTCGATCGCGCGAGAAGAGAGCTCGAGCGTCGCCTGCGGCAGCTGAGTGCCGTGCTGGATCACGTTCTCAAGATCCGCGAGCACCAGAAAACCAATGTTGCCCAGGATCGTGACGACGGCCAAGAGAGTGCGCTGCAGATGCTTGAACAGCCCGTCAATGAGTGCCTTGCGATTTTCTGGGACCGGTTCAGCAGCATCAAACGAAAACATGCTGCGCGACCACTGCAAGAACAGCTTCGACGCAAAAGCATGCAGTCTCTCGACCACTTGTTCGACAGCATCTGTGTCGCCAATCGCAGACAAGTGCACGACGCCCCGCGCAACCGCGTGCGTGAGCGCGCCAATATTGGCGCCGATCGGCGTCCGTCCGCGCGCAGCTGCTCCTTGCTCCAAATACGCCTGGATCTCTGCGCACGTCGCCGTCTGGTGCAGCAGTCAGTTTGGCGTTGAGTCGCTGAAAGCACACACGCGAGTCGCCACTCTTGCCTCTTTGGGGTCGCCGAGGATCCATTCTGGCAGGCCAAGCCCGTCTGGGTGGTGCAGCAGTGCATCGAGTGCGCCAAGAACCAGAACCTGGGGTGATACCAAGTGTCAGATACCATTTTGACCTCGCATCAGCACCAGAACGCAGCATACTTTTGCATCGACGACGTCGCCCAGCGGGAGCTCGACGCCCTGCTCAGGAGGGCGTGGAAGTGCATTGGCCGCGCGAGCAAAGACGAATGCTGCTTCCGTGCTTTCACCGCCACCGATGCGGTGCGCGGATGCAAGCAACCAATTCGCAAGCCGCGCGATCCACGATGTCGGAGAACGTAGCTTCTTGCTGCGGCGCAATACCAGTGCCTCCCTGTTGCGAGCCAAGGATTGTGAGCATGCCGCTTTCCTTGACACTCGACAAGCAAGTAACTCACAGCACGCCTAGCACGGCAAATGCCTGCTGCGCCGACATGCTCGGACACGGGATGTCCGGAAACGGCGCAAATGCATCGCCGCTTGGCTCAGACAGATCAATGACCAGCGCGAGGAGTTTCGGGACCCAGGTGGCAGCAACCCGCGGCTGCAGGCCGAGATACTTTCGCCAGCTGCGGTGCGCCGCGCCGAGCTTCTCGAGCTCCTTGTCAAAGGCCGCGCCGCGATCGCTGCCCAGGGCTGCAAAGAGACGCGCAATGTTCACGAGTTCATCCATGGATTGTCGTGCCAAAAGCGAAGTGCCGCTGCTGAGCTGACTGCCGTGGTTTGCAGAAGACGAAGAAAGGCTGCTGGTTACTTCGAGTCCGGAAGGAGGTGCTGAGCCAGCGGGCGGATTGACGAGAGCTCGAACGAGCACGCCGAGGCTGTCATCCGACAGCTTGGGGGCCAGCTGGACGATTCCCTGCATGCACTCTTGCGTGACGGGTGTGTTTGATATGCCTTTGGCGAGAGTTTCGATGGTTGTTGGCTCAATAGGCGCAACAGAGCGAGCTGAGAGGCAGTAGTGCGTTAGCGGGACACCAGACGAGCGCATGTCCGTACTTACTCGGCAGCTCACCTGCAATCGCAACCAGACAGAGCAGACTGAGCTGCAAGAGATCCTGCTGCTCGGACTTGACGTAGATGTTTACGCACTTGTCAATGAGTGACGCGACGGCAGTATCGAGCGAGTCTGGAGCTGTACGTTGGAAGGATCCCGCCCGCGCTGAGAGTCAGCCAGCGCCGCGCTGCAGAAAAGCGGCATGTCGGCACTCACAGCACTTTTGGGCTCGCGATCGCAGCAGACGCAGTGCCGCTGCTGCGCATGCGCGTGCTTCGGGTGCCCCTCCCTCCAGATGAGCTTGAACAGCGCCGACCAAGATCTGGGCAAACGACGCGCCGAGCCAGGTTGCGGGCAGCTCGCCGGCATAAACTGCCAGCAGCTCGAGATTCGCCGAGAACATGGCCTGGTTGAGCGTGGCATAGTCGAATACGGTAAAGTACGAGGCGGCAAGTGCCTGGCCGAGCATCTTTGCCACCGGCGATCCCTGTGCGGCGGCTGATCCGACTGAGGCCGGGTCGAAGAAGCCCACCTCGCGGCAGAAACGGATGCGCACCGCATCAAGGGCGACGTTAACAGCAAGCGTCCTGGGAGTGTGTATGGTACGTCAGGACGAGTGCGGCATCGGGATGCGCAAGGACGCTGAGAGACGCACCACTCGGGCATGGCTCCGGGCTGAGATTGGAGGCGGACGCTGCGAGTTGCAAAGGCCTGCTTCCACGTTCCGGCAGGGAGAGAAGTGTGCTTGATGACGGGAAGGTTCTGGAATGTGATGCGCTTGCGTCAGCCGTCGGCGCAGTCATGAGCGCAAGCAGGCTTTAGGGGGGGGGGATGCACCTCGCTTTGGATAGCGTCGAGCAGCCGCTTGCGGTCCGAGGCGGCGAGATCGGGTGCGGCGCCCGAGTGCAGCATCAGGAGCAGGCCAACAAGGATGATAGACTCGGCGGTCTGGCGCGCGGTCTGAGGTGCCTGGTCGCTGCGAGCCGGCGTCAGCGTCCGGCGCGGGAGGCCGAGCGGCGGCCGACGCTGCCCCACCCGCTGGGATCGTGGTCGAGCAGCGCGTCGGCGACATGCTTGGGCGACGACAGGCGCGGCCAGTCGACGGCGGACAGCACGGCGCCAAAGGCAGAGAGGGCGAACGGGTCCGCGAGTATGGTCATTCCTGGCGGATGCGAGGCTGCGGGCCGGCGCGGGGGTGGGAGCAGGGC
>JADGIZ010000420.1:0-13925 GCA_027604665.1 Polyrhizophydium stewartii | reverse complement strand
ACTATCCGGTCTTCTCGTTCCTCGCACACTCGCGCGAGATGGTCGAGGCGCTCAACCAGCTCGGCGCGGGGGCCCCGGGGCCCCCGGGCGGGAGGGGGAGCCCCAACTTTGGCCGGGGGGGCCAGAAACCGCGCCCCCCCCCCGGCCGGGCACGATCAAAGCCTTGTCAGGACTTCAAAAAGCAACGACGCATAGGACCGAGACGCTCAGAGACGCACCGGATCAGCAGCGACAGCGACTCAAACACAAAGTGGTTGAACTTTGGGTTGCTCGGGTTCTTGCTGATCGCCTTGATGATGTTCGTCAAGCGGCCCAGGAGGACCTGGATGTCCGTGACCTGGTCGCGAACCGTCGCGACCATGCGCATGACACCTGCCGACAGCCAAAGCCGTGCGTCAGCGCGCGGTCAAGAGTCGGTGCACCGCAGCACGCAGAACAACGTACACTTCATCAGATAGTCGTTCTCAGCAAGCTTCTCTGGCGTGCTCGCGGCCTCGATGCGCTCGAAAAGACGCGAGAGAATGACGGGGGCGAACGGAGCCGCATCGGTCGGCGCAAACCTTGATTGAGCAGATGCAAGACGAAGTGCGGCTTGTGAGCAGGCAGTCGGGGCGAGAAGCGCGTCTGTCAAAGCGGCGCTCACAAGAGCTTGTTGGCAACCTTGACGGCAAAGATACGCTCAATAGCATGCGCAGCCCACGTGTGCACAACGTAGTTGGTGGAGCTGAGGTGGTTGTCGACGTGAGGCAGGACATTAATGAGCTGCTCCTTTGTGAGCTGCGCATGGGATATGCAACCGCGGACATGGTCAGCAACGGCAATGAGCAAGGCAATGGCCGACGATAGAATTCGGTGTGGAGGCGAACCTGGCTGCGGAAGATGGTCAGGTACTTGATCGCGTCGACCTTGATGATCGGGTGGATGGCGCCATCGATCGGAGCCTGCAGGTCGGGTAGCACATGCTCGGCAAAGACGGGCAGGATTGGGATGTACTCGTTGGTTTGCACGGCGCCGGTCTGAGCCGTGACGCTCTTGGCCGACAGCGACGTGATCAGGTACAGCGCCGTGTCCTTGGACTGCCAGTTGCTGACGCGGTTGGCTTCGTAGTTCTGAGGAGATGCATACGAGTGAGCACATGTAAAACGTCGGGTAAGAGGCAGAACGTCGCACCTCGAGGAACTTGGAGATGTACCCGGAAAAGATCGCGGTGACTTCTTTGGGGAACTCCTCAAGCAACGCGCGCACGAGCTCAGTGGCCGCGCTGCGGCGAGTCTCGCTGTCTGGATGCAGATGAAACGACACCGAGTTAGCACCAACGCGGATGTACTGCATGCTACGCTTCTGCGAGGTCGATCGCACCGGTGCCCTCAAGGTCGCGACGGATGTACTCGACGGCGTCATCCTCAAAGAGCTCCTCGTCCGAGGCTGCAAAGTTGCAATTCATGGGCACGGCTGGTCAGCGACTCAACGACAGTCAATTTGGCGATAGCGGAAGCCGGGCACGCACTGCGCAGGCGCATGTTTGGCAAGATAATGTCGCCGCAGATGCTTTGGAGCGTCGCGGGATTCTGGAAGTGCTGGCGGAGATACGAACGCTTGACAATCGAGGTGAGGAAGTCGAGCATGCGGCTGACGAGCTACAGGGGCGGTCAGCGCCCTCGACTGGCACAGGCAGCACAAGCGGCGATGTCAACGCACAACATCATTCTTGGGGTCACCCGTCGTCGTGGTGAGCAAGGTCCAGACCAGCTCAATGAACTCTGGCAGGCGCTTGAAGTCCTCGACATACATACGCGCGTAGAGCTCGATGTTCTCGCAGGCCATGGCGCGGACCTTCTCAATGGGACCTGCCTCCTCAGGATCCTGCAAAGCCGTGCGCCATCGTCGCTCAATGGGTCAGACGACAATTTAAAGCATCACACACAAACATGATAGCAGATGCGGCATACCGAGTCGATGACTGGGTTGGAATAGGACAGGTATTTGCGCATCAGGTTGAGCGTCACGTCGATGCTCTCCTCAAAGACACTGTACAAGTCATGGCAGTTGCACGAGTAGAAGATCTTTTCGAGAAGAAGGACAATCTCGAGCAGCTGCGTGAGGGCGGCCTTGTTGTCGCGGTTGGAGTCGACCATGGCGTCAATAGCCTTGAAGAACTGCAGGTACGGCTCCGCGAAGATGTCCAGGGTCATGACAATCTCCGTGAACAGCGCGTCCGAGCGGAACTGGTGGCGCCAGCGCTTGAAGATGGCGTGCACGGTTTGCAGGACGCCGACGTTGACGGCAATGTTCTGGAGGCTGAGACGCGAGATGAGATCCTGGCCGCGAGTCAGCAATGCTGGGACACGGGTGTCTCGCGGGGTATAGCCGGAGACATACAGGCATCAGATTTGTCCATTGGTGCGGGTAGTCGTTGTCGGCGATGATGGCGACGGCGTCGCTGAGCTGCGTCTGGATCGAGGCCGGCACCGAGCTCATGAGCTGGACGATCGACGACTTGATCGTTGCGCGGTCTTCTGGGCTGATCTTGTCGCTCTCGCCTTCAACCTAAACGTCCGTGCAAGGCGCGCCGGCGAGACAGGCGAAAGCGTAGTTTGAGGCAGCGGGGTAGGTGCGTGAAGAGCAACGAGGGCGAGTGTTTTGGGCGAGAGGCGGGCGGGATCGCCGTCGCGGCGATCGAGATGGGGTGAGAATCGGACATGCCGCGAACATTGCCGTCGCTGCAGCCGAGGTGGCCGTACGCACCAGCTTCCACCAGCGCTTGATGAAGTTCTTGAGATAGAGCGCAGCCGATGCGCGGACGCTCGGGTCTGCGGCGGCGTCGCCGATGAGCTGCAGGAGCAGCACGGCGAAGCCAGGCGTCGTCTCGGCGGCGAGCAGCTGGGACTCGGCTGCGGAAGAGCGCGACGGGCAGGGAGAGCAGGCGGCCGGCGTCAGCTCACGGGACACTGGACGCACGGCAGATCACCCGCGGCAGCTCGCGGAGCGCGGGCTGAGCGGCTCCATCGTTGTGCCGTCCGGCTCGGAGCCGGGGAGGCGGCAGCGGGCCGGCCGGACGTCGAAGATGCAAGAAAAGCAACCCATCGGGGTCCGGCCGGGTGCATGCGCATGCCGGCGGTGGCGAGCGGGGCGAGCGAGGGCGGCGGCGGGATCTCACCCTGCTTGCGCGTGGCCGGGACGAGCGTCTGCTGGAGGCACTGGGCGAGGGCCTGTGTGGACATGCGGGCTTGTGCGCTGCGGGGTGCGGGAAAGGCGCTCGGGGGCTGTCGCGGCGGGCAAAGAGAGCACCCGCGCCATATGGCGGCGCATGGCTGCGCGGATCTGGTGCGACGGGCGGACGAGACGACGCGGGCGGGCGGGGAGGCGCTGGATCTGGCCAGGACAGGTGACGGAGGCTTTATTGACAGGAGATGCGGGCGATGCGGGCGATGCGGGCGATGCGGGCGGGCAGGCGGCCTGCGGTCAGCGGGACTCACCTGTGGCCACGCGCTGCCCGCAAGCGGCAGCACGGGGGCGGCGCCGCAACGTCTCCTCCAGCCGGGGCGGGCGGCGCGCGGCGGCCGCGGGCAGCGCGCCAGATGCGGCCGCTGCGCCGCCGCCGAGCGCCGAGCGCCGGATGCCGAGCGCCGCGCACCAGCACACAACGGGCGTCGGTGAAAGCCCGCCGGTGCCCGCCGCGACGGTTTTGGCCGCACATCTGCAATCCTTCATTGGCGCCCTCCGGGTCCTAGAGCGCGACGCCGCGCGCAAAGTCCACCACGCACAGCGCATACTGCAGCTTGCCCTCCAGCCGCGCCCACGCCTGGTCCGCCCGCTCCTGCACGCGGGCCAGCGCGTCCCGCGTCGCCTCGTCGCCGTTCTGCAGCACGTCGCCATGGATCTGCCGCGCACCGTCAGCGTCTTGGGTGCGTCTCGCGACGGCGTTCGCGGCGAGCACCCCCACCCGCAGGAACACGTTCAGGTACGCATTCGCCAGCTCAAAGTCGCGGTGCCGCTCGAGCTGGTGGCAGATAAAGTCCAAGAACAGGCGCAGGTGTGTGTGCTCGGCATCGAGTGGCAGCGTGCGAATCTCAATGTCCGTCGACGACGGTGACTGCTCCTTGAGGAACGCCATCACAGCGTCGTCTGCGCAATGCGGAGCACCGTCAGCAACACCCTCTGCTCCAGCGCACACGATCCGCTCGTCGGGAGCCGCGAGGATGCTCACAGTCGCCCGTCGCGCTGCACGCAGTTAGCTGCCGCGCAAGCTGGTTCATCGTCATCGAAGCGTTGCGCAGCACCCGGCTGCCGTCGCCCTTGTCCTTGGAGTCGTCTTCGAGATCAAAGTGCGGCGTTGCACCAGCAACCGTCGGCAGGAAGAAAGGCGCACGCTCCGGCGCCTTTGGCGGCTCGATCGGCTTGTTGCGTTTCTTATGTGACAAAAGCGTCAGTTGGCAGCCAATGGCAGCGTACTTTCGGGTCTTTCCAACCAACCTTGATGGCCTCGAGGCTCAGCAGGTTCTTCCACCGCGACTTGGGCAGCGACGAAAGCGAGATCATGCCGTCGACGAGATCCTGCGGTGTAAGCAGGTCGTCGTCACCCGTGTCCATTTCGGCGCCATCGGCGGTGTCCACTTCGTCGTCGAGAGATACTGCGCCACAGGCATCGTCAGCCGGAAAAAACCCTAGAAACCTTTGCCGAGCTTGCCGACACGCACCTTCAGCCTTGCCGCCAGACGTCGGCAGTGCCGCGGCAGTCGCAAACAGATCCGTGTCGTCCATGCGCTGGATAGGTACGTTGTCGTACTGGCTGCGGTTGGCCCAGAGGAACACGCCAACATGGTTGACGTGCGTCGTGGCCAGAAAATCGCCAAGCGGAGACAGCGTGACGCTGGTTGGGATCTCCGAGACGCGGAAGCCGTCGATCAGGTACCCGGTCGGAAGGTCCCACGTGCGGATCGTGCCATCGAGCGAGCTCGACACGATCCAGCGGCCGTCGCTGCTGAATGCCTGGAACGCACGCTGCGTCAGCATTCCGTGGCTGGTCGAACCATTGCGATACCTGCGGTCCGACTCACCATGTCTGTGATGCGGTTCATGTGACCCCAGAACTCGCGCACGATCTTGCGCGTGTCGACGTCGACAACACGGATGCACATGTCGTCGGTCGCGAGTGCCAAAAGCCCGCTCTCGCTGTGCAACATCATGTGCGAGATGGCGGTCTCGAACTGCATCGTGTGCAGCACCTTGCCGGTCTTGAAGTCCCAGAACTACACGCAAGAGGCCGAATGTCGCCCGTCAGAGTTTGCGCGGCACCGAGCAAGCATCGAGCATTGGCGCAGCCAGCTTACCTTAAGCGACTTGTCAATCGACGTCGAGTACACCACGCGGTTGACATTGTCCGAGGCAATCGCGGTGACGGCCTTGGTGTGGCCAAAGTCGCCACCCGTGTACGCCTGGCGGTGCTGGCCGGACTGCATGTTGAAGCGGTCAATGCGGCCCTTGATTGTGCCAATGAAGCCATAGTTGCCACATGCGCTGACTGCAACCGCCTGCAGAACGGGATCGTGCGTGTCAGCAAGGCAAAGGCGCATGGCGACAGTGCACGAGCAAGAAACGAGCGGACCTTGATCGACGAGCCGTCCAAGGACACCAGTTGGTGCTTGCCGATCGCCTTGCGCTGAAAATGCCACGTCCGAGCGACGGTCTGGTTGATGTGGCAAGTAATGATGTTGTCCCACTCTTTCTCCTTGGCAGTGTCTGCATTAAAGGCAGTGTGAGCACGTGAGGCGTTGGGCCGCACAAACGGTGGACCGAGGAGATGCACGCACTGGCACTAAACTGCACAATCTGCGGCAGCTTCAACGCATCAATGTGAGATCCCGTCTTTTTCGCTTGCTCCTCGAGCGAGCCCTGGGAGAGCTCGACGTTCTGCGCATCTCGGATCACTGAGAACGAGCGCAGCGACTGGTCCTGGCCAGCGCTGAGGAGAGTGTGGCCGTCCTGGTCGTAGAAGCGGATTGCGCTCGGCGGCTTATGGTGGCCGCTGCGCTGCTTGAGCAGACGCGGCAAGCCATCGAGGCTGTCAAACATCCATTGCTGCTCGCAACGGCGTCACGCTGCGTTAGCTTCTGTGAGAGTGCATACGAGCGGGCCTTTCTGCGCTTGCCTTGATCGAGTTGTCGGACGACGCCGTGAGCAGAATCGGCGTGCCGTTGTAGAACATGCACGTGTGGACCGCAGCGTCATGAGCGCCTTTCATGACGTGGATCAGGCGCCGCTCGTCGAGGTCCCAGAGGGCGATGTCGCCGTACATGCTCGCCGTGGCCATGACGGGCTGCCCGTCGGTGCGGAACGACACAGCAGTGACCTTGCCGTCCTGCTTGAAGCGCAGGATCTCCTTGTCGGCCTTGATGTTATGCAGGATGATCGTGCCGTCGAGCAGGCCAATAGCAACAACATCTATGGACGGTGACTGGGCGAGCGTTGCGATCGGCGACGCATACGCCTTGAACTCGTAGATCATTTTCCTGTCAACGAAGCACGTCAGATCCACGGCCGGGTTCGAGCAGGAGGAAACGGAGGCGGAGCATGAGTCGGGGGACACTTACATGCTGCGCACATTCCACAGCTGCATCGAGCCCTGCTGGCTGCCGAGAAGCACTTTGTTCAGGTATGTGCTCGGGTGCAGGATCGAGGTGACCGTGAAGTTGCGTCCGAGGCTGATTTCGTTGACATATTCTGGACAGCGCTCGAGTCAGCAAAGTGGGCGCTGCGAGACAGCGCATCCAGAAGCTCGCACCTCTGGCCTTGAAGTCCCACATGCGGATTGCGTTGTCGAGATCCACCGAGAAGAGCAGCTCGCCCAGGACAAGCAGATGCGTGATATCGGCAGATGCACCCTTGGGCTTGAGGCGGAAGACTTCCTTTGCGCGTGAGAAGACGACAATCGACGACTGCGAGGCCGCAAAGGTCAGGTCCTTGAACGAGGCGATGGCCGTGATCGGCGAGTCCATTTTGGGTCCTGCCATCGAAAAGGTCAGCTTCACACAAGAGAGAAATCATTGACGCCGTATGCTCACCGACAAAGAGCAGGCGCATCTTGTCGCCCTGTGTCCCGGCAGGACCGAGATTGAGTGTCAGCATTTGCGACAATGCCCAAGGAGCCAGCCGACATGGCGGGCAGCTCGACCCACATCAAAGATCTGGAACGAGTCGCCGATCGACGAGGTGATGAAGTACGCCTGGCCGCGGGCCTGGACCGACATGGGGATGTCTGCAGTGACATATCCGAGTGCGCGGAAGGGCACAAACAGAGCTGGACGGCGGGCACCCGCGGGTGGGGGAAGGCGGACCGCAGAGAGCGCCAGAGTCGGCGGTGGTTGTCGTCGAGACGCCGTCAGCACCACGCCCCCAACGCCGAATGAGCGAAAGAGCGCGCATGAGCTGACGCGCGCGCTGTGTGCCTCGCACCTTGGCGCTTCTTGGCCGCGGTCGCCTTGAGCGTCATGGCCGGTGCTCTCTGCGAAGTCGGGGTGTCGTCGCTGGCTTTGGGATGAGAAACCGCAAAAAAGAAAAAAAAGAAAAATGCTGCTGAACGGGGACGGCGCTTCATTGGGCTGCATCTCGAGATGCGAGCGAGCAACGTCTCGACGGCAAGGGGACAGCAGCGGGGCTCCTGGCCACACTGGCTACTCAAAATAGCAAATCCGTAAGATATCGAGCTCCTCAGTCGTCTTCCTTGGGCACCGGCGGGCCGCAAGGCTGGAGCATCCTCTGTCGCAGCATCGCGTGAGCATCTGCATCTGGTGCAACACCGGCAGTCGTGCCCGGCTCAGACGCCAAGGAAAGATCTCGGCCTCGGCCAAATACGGGGCCTGCGATGCGGCCCAACTCACGTCGGCGAACCGCGCCTGCAGGCGGCCGATGCTCTCGTTCTCTGCCACGGCAAAGTACGCCATGAGAGTGGTGTGGCCGACATGGGACGCGAGCGTGTCCCGGTGCTGGTGCTGTGCCCACTCGCTGCGCGCGGGCACATGCGGCGGCGCATGCGGCATCGGCAGGCGGCGGGTTTGCCGTCCAGCGCAGCGTCGTCGTGGTCAGCGGCGCTGGCGGGCGACCGGCGTCCGAGGCGGCCGACTCACAACTTGGTCGTGTCGGCGTGGCCTGTGCCGACGTAGCGGGCCTGCACTGGTTGCGAGGGTGCGGTGCAGCATTGTCAGCGCACGAGGGAGAGTCGGGCTGCAGTGGCAGCGCTTGTGGCGGCAGCCGGGGGTTGGGGCGTGCGGCTCACGGTGCTCCAGCTGGTGGTGCGCGTTCATTGCGTGGTTGTCGGGCAAGTCTGAGCAGCGAGCGGGGCGGCGACCCAGAGCTTCTCGGCCTGCGTCATCGAAGCATATCGGGCCGCTGCTGAGCCGCCGGGCTGCACAATGATCGAGCACCGCGGGGGACGGCGTGATGAGCGGCCATGCGGCTAAGCCGCGAAACATCCCCACAGCGTCCGCGCGTGGAAGTCGGCAGCGACAATGTGCACCGTGCCTCGGCCTGGATCTGTTTGGCGAGGGACACACACCTGCCCGCACAATTGCGGACACAAGAGCCTCGCTAGCCCCGACCATTATCGCCAGAAACTTCGCATTGAAATGGCACCACGCAGGAAGGAGGCGGACGATGGGTCCGACAGCGAGCCAGAGAGTGGCGGCGGCGGAGGCCTGCGCGGCGGCAGCGAAGCCCCCAAGCTCACCGACCAGATGATCCTGCTGTCGTCGCTGGTGGCTGAGGCGGATCTGTTCACCAGGCACGCCGATTACGCGGCAGCTATTGCGCTCTACTCGCGCGCACTCGAGCTCAAGCCCAGCAGCACGCATCTGCTGATCTGCCGCTCGCGGTGTCGAGCGCTGCAAGGCGACACCGCTGGCGCGCTGGCGGACGCCGAGGCAATCCTGGCGCTCGAGCCCAAGTCGTCGCGCGGGATACTGTGCAAAGCCGATGCTTTGTTTGCGGCAGGCGACTTTGAGATGGCTATGGTGTGGTACCACCGCGGCGACCGCATCCGCGGCGAGCAGGTCGAGTTCCGCCGCGGCGTGGTGCGGTGCCGCGAGGCGATCGAGAGGGCCATGACCGAGGTCGACGCCGAGAAGATGCGCGCTGCTCGGCAGGCCGCCAAGCTGCGTGCGGCTGCCGCAGCGGCCGGCTCGGGCACGGTTGTTGTGGACGGAGATAGCAAGGCCAATCTCATCATGATGATGGATCCGCACATGCTGCAAGGCGGCACAGCGGCTGCCGCGGGGTCCAGCGCCGGCGCCGCTGCGGGACCAGCGCTTGTGCCGGGCAGCGACCGGCCCAGCGGCGTGCTGCCGCCGCCGATAGCGCCAGCCCGGATGCGCAGGCAGATGGCAGAGCAGCGCAGGAGCAAGCCAGGTGCACAGCGAGGTGCTCAAGCACTCGTTCCCGGATCGACGCACTCGGCGTCAAGCCCATCCCCGCAGCCCGGCATGCAGAAGAGCAGAAAGAGCCCGCAGGAGATGCCTTCTCGTGTGCAAGGCATCCGAGATGCCAAGCACGCCCCGCAGCCCGCCGCAGGACTCGCATCTCCTCGGCGGATGGCATCCCAGCAACGCCTCGCCGAGATGGACCACAACCTGCTCGAGGAGCTCTACGACGACTACACGTTTCTCAAGGACCTCGAGAGCGATGCGGTGTTCATGGCCGCTGGGCAGGGCCAAGTGTCTGTGTATGTCAACGAGGCGCTCAAGTATCTTGACGGCCGCATCGAGTTCTGGCGTGCCCGCAACCCGCGCGGCCTGCACGAGACGACCGTCGTCGATGCGATCCCGCACACGATGCCGCAGGCCAACGTGCAGCAGCTCCAGCCAAACGCCAAAGGCGCGGCCACCGTGCTCGGGCCGTCGCTCGGCACAACGGCGGATCTGGTGCTTGTGGGCATCCCGACCAAGAACTCGATCCCGCTGCGACAGCCCAAGAACGCATCCGACCTGTTGTGCTGACGGAAGCGCTCGCTCGCTCATCTGAATGAATTGGGATAAGGTTCTCCACCCATTCGCTCGATCCCTGCCGCTGCCGGCACAAGTTGCGAGCCTCTTGCTGGTGGCGCAGGAGCACTCTTTCCCGACCAGCGAAATGCCGACCAGCCAGTTTGACGGCTGCCGCGACCTGGTCGACCTGCTCGACCGGCTGCCGCGCGAGCTCGACGACATGGTGTTTGCGCTCGCCGGCCTGCACGCCCGCTTCCTGCTCGAGCGGCTGCCCCTGCCGCTCTCGCCCGCAACCGAAATGCTGCTGTGGATGGAGTGCTTTGTCGACGACGACGTGCGGCTGGTGCCGCACCTGCCTCGGCGGCGGCTCGGCGCCGAGCTCGTGCTGCTGCGCTCGCCAGAGATGCTGCGTGCCGTGCAGGCGGTCCGCGAGCTCAGCCTGCTGGGCGGTGCCGGCAGCGGCGACGCTAGCGCCAGGCTGCCGGGCACCGCCATCAGCGTACCAATGCGGCTCGGCACCGACCTCGTCCAAGGCGGCAGCGTGCGCGGCGTCGAGGAGCACCTGTGCATTCTGGCCACCAGCTCCGTGCGCGCCTGCGAGCTGCTCGTGCTTGCAGGCCAGCGCCTGCGGCCGTTCTCGGCGTGCAACCGCTGGCGCAGGCTTCTCACGGCCGTCGGCGCGGCGGGCTGCGGCGACGTGCCGACGCTGGAGCGCGCGCTGGCGCATCTGGGTTCGTCGGCGGTGTCGCCCGCGCTTGTTGCGGCCGGCTGCCACGGCCAGATGGCGGTGCTCGACCGTCTGTGCAGCGAGCAGCGTGCGCAGCGGGCATTCCAGGGCGCCGTGCGCGGCAACCGGCTTGACGTTGTCCAGATCCTGTGCGAGCGGCACCTGCGCATTTCGATGGACAAGGCGACCCTCGAGCACATTGTCGCCCACAACCTCGATGCCATCCTCAGATGGCTGATTGAAGCCCGGCCCGCAATGCGCTTGCAGATGCTGCCGCTGTGCGAGCTATGCATCCTGCACGACAATCTGCCGATGCTCGAGTTCGCCATCTCGCGCGGCTTTGGCATCGTGGACGAGGGGCTGACGTCGTTCGCAGCCGACGGCAACCTCGGCATGATCCAGTTCGTGCACGAGCGGCTGCCGAGCGTGCGCTGGCCGGCAGCAGCGCTCGACGAAGCGGCCAAGCACGGTCACCTTGCCGTCGTCGAGTATCTTGACCAAGTTTGTCAAGCGCCCGCCAGCACCTGGGCCATGGACTGGGCCGCCGAGCACGGCCATCTGGCGATCGTGCGGTACCTGCATGAGCATCGCGCCGAAGGATGCACCGTGCGGGCCATGGATTGGGCCGCCGAGAACGGGCACCTTGCCACGCTCGAGTTCCTGCACTTGAACCGCACCGAGGGGTGCACCACGGAGGCGTTTGACCAAGCCGCTCTCCACAACCAGCCGCATGTCTTGCGTTTCTTGAGCGCACATCGGACCGAGGGATTCTCGGCCGAGGCACTTGCGGCGGCGGTGGCAACAGGCCATCATGGCCTCGTGCAGCTGATGCTCGACGCGGGTTGCGTCGTCTCGACACAGGCGTGCCGGGCAGCGATTGAGGCGTGCCGCTTCGACATGGCCGAGCTCCTTGCTGAGCACGCCGAGGGCGTCGACTGGCGGCAGCTGCGGGTGGAAGCCACGCGACAGAAAGACTGGCGAACCGTCAAGTGGATTTCACATGTCACGCGACGCCGCCTTGGCACGACCCCCTGAGCACTTGCCCGGTGGTGAGTCGCGCCTCCGGGTGCGGAGCAGGCTTGCTTGGCCGCTCTCGAGGCAGCAGCACTCGGCCTCGGGTGCGCTGCTCCGATCGCACTTTCTGACCCTTGCAGTGCCTCGCAGACACGGCTGTCGATTCAAAGGCTGCTATTGACTTTCCACAAAGTTCATCATGTTCTGGTCCACGCCAACCTTCAGCACCGCGGACATCCCTGACCTCGCCGGCAAGGTCGTCATCGTCACCGGCGGCAGCAGCGGCCTCGGTTTCGAGAGCGCCGTGGCGCTCGCGGCCAAAGGTGCGCACGTCATCGTCTCGTGCCGCAACGAGGACAAGGGCAACGCCGCTGTCGCCGACATCAAGGCCAAGGCGGGCGTGCCCGCCGCAACCGTCGAGTTTGGCGTCATGGAGCAGAGCGACCTGGCCAGCGTGCGGCGCTTTGCCGACTGGTTCCTTGCCAAGGGGCTGCGGCTCGACGTGCTGATGCTCAACGCCGGCGTCGGAGGTGAGCTTGTACGTGTCGCAAGCCACGCATTGGAGGCTAAAGTTGGCTTCTTCCCCTGCAGGTGTGCCCTTCAAACTGATTGATGGCATCGAGACGCACATCCTCGTCAACCACCTGTCGCACATGCTGCTCGCACAGCTGCTGCTGCCCAAGCTGAAGGAGTCGGCGCCGTCCCGGATCGTCTTTGTATCGTCGGTGATGCATGCCAGCATCGGCGGCGACACCGTCGACTGGCGGTCCATCTTTGATCTCAAGAGCATCACGACGGCCAAGATGGTGTACCAGTACTCGTACAGCAAGCTTGCCAACATCCAGACGGCCAACTATCTCTCACGCCAGCTAGGCCCTGACTCGGGCGTCTTTGTCAACTCGGCGCACCCCGGCTTCGTCACAACCAACGTGTGGCACAACAGCGCCAACCCCTTCAACAACACGTGGATCTATTTCTTCTTTATGGGTCTGATCAACATGAACTCGGTCACTGCTGATGTCGGCGCGCTCACGCAGTTGTATCTCGCCACGCATCCAGACATCGAGAAGAACAAGATCACCGGAAAGTACTTTGTGCCGACGGCCGTCGAGAAGCCGCCGTCGGCGCTTGCACTCGACGAGACGTCGCAGCAGGAGCTGTGGCAGCTGTCCGACGAGACGATCCGCCGCATCCTTGGCGAGAAGGGCGTGCCGCTGTGAATGCGCATCGGCGCTTTGTCGCTTTCATCTCATAAATCCTCATTGGCGAGTTGGTTGATGTCCATGGGGTTGTGAAGGGCGGGATCGCCGGAACAAGGCTTGGCTGATTCAGAAGTGCGCACTGCCGAGTGGCTCTGAGACTGCATGTCGGGTGCAGCACCAGAGCCACTCGGCAGCCCGCTGGCCAACGGGGCGAGCGGGTCGGCGGCGTCGAGGATCAGGCGCTTGATGTCGGAGGCAATGCGGCCCCGCTCGTTGGCGGACGAGGAGCCGAGGGTGTCGGGGACAGTGCGGCGCAAGGCCGGCGCGAGATGCTGCCGCGGCGGTGTCGGGATGCAGCATGCAGACGCCGTCCGCGAACCGGGCGAGTCCGTCCGTGGGGCGAGCGGCGGCGTCGAAGTCGGCGTTGTCGGTCTCGAGAGAGCGGCCAGCAGGGCCTCGTGCCGGCTGGCGACTCGAAGGCGGCGGCCGCCACGCCGACAGCGTGCAGCGGCTGCGTCCGCCGGCGTGCCCAGACACCCGCACTGGTCTCAAGGTCTCGCTTTCTGCGGGCTGCGAGCCGAGCACGCCGGCCGGCAGGGCAGGCAGGGCCGCGTGGTGCAGCCTCGACGGCCGGCGGTCGCTTGGTCGTCGCGGTCGTGGCCGAGGGTCTCGCGGAAACGGCCGGAGAGCGGGGTCGTGCCGCAGCGGGGCCGCAGCGCCTTCAGAAGCAGCGCACGCGGGCAGGCGTGCCTTGCGTGCCGCCGCCGCCCGGCGCAGGCGCAGGGGTGTCGCCGCGCGGGCGAGCTTGTGCGGCCGCCGTGGTCTGTTGCGTCGTCGATCTCGAGGCAAACCTCGCCGCCGGCCAAAGCGACCGCCCCGATCCCGGCCGTCCCGCCGCTGCCGCCCCTCTGCCCTCCCCCGCCGCACAACCGCAGCGCACGACAGCCTCTCACTCTCGCTCACTCACTTTCACTCTCAAGGCGATGCGGGCACAGACAAATGAAATTT
>JADGIZ010000419.1:0-13935 GCA_027604665.1 Polyrhizophydium stewartii | reverse complement strand
CCCATCACCCCCCCCCATGCACACATACCCACACTCCCAAAGATGCCGCCCGCCCTCGCTTGCTGACACGCCAACTCCCGTGCGCAGAACGGCTCCGGCTCCGGCTCCGGCGGCGGAACGACCAACGAGAGCCTGGGCTCCGGCGGCGCCATCAACCAGCGCCAGATCGCCATGATCGTCGGCATTCTCGCCGGCGTCGTGCTGCTCGTCGTGGTCGCCGTCGTGCTCATCCGCCGCCACCGCAAGCGCCAGGCCATCCCCGCAACCCCGACCCTTGACACGTCCGGCGCCGCAACAGAGTATCTGATCCCGAAGCTGCTCGTCCGCACCCCGAACCAGATCTACTCGGTGCACGCGCCGTACAAGGCCCGCCGCGCCGACGAGCTGTCGCTCGCAAACAAGCAGGTCATCGCCATCCGGAATACGTTTGCCGACGGCTGGGCGTACGGCACAGACGTCTCCACCGGTGCTGCAGGCGTCTTCCCGCTCGTCTGCCTCATCCCGGACAGGGACGCCGTGCCGCGCCATGCTCTGCAGGTCCCCGAGCGCACGCAGGCGTCTGTGCTCGTCAACATGGTGCCCCCGCCCACTGCGTGAGCGAGCCGCCCCGCGGCGCTCGCATCTCCCCATCGCGCTTCCCAGCTCGGGCTCGGCCACGCCGAGCGGCGCACACTCTCGGTCCGCTCCTTCGTTGTCCGGCCCGTCCAGACTCTTCTTCACCTTCCTACTCGGCGTTGCATGCTCGTCCGGCCCCCGCGCCGCTTCGACTGCGTCGCGTGCACAACCGCCACGCGCATGCATCGCTGCCGCCGTCGCCTCTCCCGCCTCCGTTGTCGCCCGTTGCTGCCGTCATGTTTTCGTTTCTCCGCCCGTTTCCCCATGTCCTATTCGCGCTCGACTGCGCCACCCTGCAACCTTGGTGTTTCCCGCGACCACTGCATCATTCTTCCTTCCGGCCCCGCTGGCCACTCTCGCATCCCTCCTTCTTCTGTTTTTCTCCCTCCCATGCTCTTGAAAATGTGTCCGGCTTGGACGATTTATGTATGGGACTTGTTGCTGTACTTTGTGTTTGTGTTTGTTGCTGCGTCCAAGCCGCTCAGCCCGCCGAGAGATGCCCCGCCCCGAGCGCGATATGAGCGAGCGCATGCGAGACTGCTGGGGGCCGCAGGCCATGCGGGTGACCGCCGTCGTTGCCGGCGTCGCCACCGCCCCGAGCCTCCTCCCCGGCAACGCGCCTCCGACTCCGAATCTCCGCCCGACTTTCCGGACATTCGACAGAGATGCTCGCGGCTGCCGCAGCCGACGACGCTGGCCCCGCCCGTGCGGCGCACCCGGCCCTCGGCGCCGCCAGGCTTGCGCACGACATTGCCAGCGTCGCGAGCTCCGTGCAAGCCAACCGCGTCGCCGCCGAGGCCCTCGCCCGCCGCGCCGAGGCCGTCGCCGCCGCCGCCCAGACCCAGCTCAGCGTCCCGCTCGCCGCTGCAGCGCTCGCTGACCTCGCCAAGCTCGAGGGCACCTTCAAGCGCCTCAAGCACGTCCTCGTCAGAGCCGCCGGCAAGAGCAGGCTGCAGCAGACGCTGCTCGCCGGCACGACCGCCGTCCACATCCGTGGCCTCGACATCAGGGTTGCCCAGCTCCAAAAGGTGCGTTGCTAGGCAAATCTCGCCCTGGTCGCCTGTTGCCCTGCTCGCCGCCCTGCTCGCCGCTCTGCTTGTCGTCTCGCCTGCTCACGCCGGTCCGCCTGCCTGCAAGTGGCTCGGCCTGGCTGTCCAACTCCCGGCCGATGTCGTCGCCAAGGCCATCGAGCACGACATGGCCAACCTGCCGGCCCTCGTCAAACAGCTCGGACCCGTCAAGATGGACGAGCAGTGCGTTCCACCCTCGCTGCTGCCGCCGCGCCGTGCGTGTACTGACTCGCCTTGCCCACCTGGCCTCCCGACCGCTGCCGTCTTGCTCCTGCAGGCAGCTCCAGGCCAAGCTCGCCGCCGAGCTGGAGCAGGGCCAGCCGCTACTCGACCTGCCAGAGTCGCTGCATCCGTGGGCAGAGTCGCTCATTGGAAACGTCAAGCAGCTTTGTGTGGCCTGCCTGGCTGCAACCCCGAAGGAGCAGCCCAAGGAACAAGCCATGACCGTGGACGTGGACATCTTTTGGGACCGCCTGATCGGCGAGAGCGGGCATGCCCAGATCTACCGCGGCGAGTGGGGCGGCAGAGCCGTCGCCGTCAGGGTCATCAGCAAGCCGCTGGGCCGCGCCGAGGTCGAGGATATCGAGAAGCAGGCTGCTCTGTGGCTCACGCTGCGCCATCCAAACCTGCACCAGCTCTGGAGAATCTGCGCCAACGTCGACAAGCCGCTGGTGATCACACCCCTGATGCGGTGCAACGCCGCCGAGTTTCTGCACAAGGCTCCGCAGACGCCTGTCGAAGTGCGCACACACATTCTGCTCTGCGCCGCCCGCGGCCTGCAGTACTTGCACGAGCAGCAGCCGCTCATCGTCCACGGCGACTTCAAGGCCAGCAGCGTCCTCATCAGCAACGACGGCGACGTGTGCGTCTCGGACTTTGTGCCCATTCTCGCCCAGACGTCTCCGAGCAGCAGCGGCAGGCAGAGTGGCGGCGCTGGAGTCGCTCGCTGGATCGCGCCGGAGCGGTACAAGCGCGGATACAAGCTCGCGCCGCCGTCGGACATGTTCCTGTTTGGCATGGCGGCGTTCAACATCACCAGCGGCAGCGTGCCCTTTGCGGACGAGCCGCACGACGGCATCGTTGCTGGGTGGATCAAGGACGGCGAGCGCCCGGACCGGCCCAAGCGCGTGCCCGATGCGCTGTGGCGGATCATCGAGAGATGCTGGCAGGCGGACCCCGCCGGCCGGCTCTCGGTCGGCGAGGTCGTTGCGACGCTCAAGGCGCTGCCGCACACCAAGCCCAGCTTCGGCTCGGCCAAAAGCGACGTTGTGACTTGCCCGTCGGTCAAGAAGGCCAACGCCAGCTGCATGACCGACAAGGCTCCTACTCCGTCCCGTTCGAACGCGGCCACGTCGTGCTCTGTCAACCTCCGCCACTTTGGTACCATGACTGACAGGCCCCATGCGCCGCCGAGTGCCAACGTGTCCACGTCGTGCTTTGTCACCAACCGCACTCTTGGTACCATGACCGACCAGCTGAATGCGCCGCGTCGTGTCGATGCGGCGATGTCGTGCGCCGTCCGCATGTGCGATGCCGGGACCATGACGGTCAAGATGGTTGGGCCAAAAGCAAGGCCGACGCCGCAGCTCAAGGTGCACATCAACTCGCAGCCGGTCGGCGCTTCTGCGCACTCGATCGGCGCTGCGCCTGCAAGCAACATGCAGCCATCAGCTGGTCAACCAGAGCCTGGGGCATCGCAGCCTGCCGCCGTCGAACAGTCTGTAGCGGCCGATCCTGATGCTTGTGCCCTGGGTCAGCCTGCTGCTCGGCCGCGGCTGGCGCTGCCGCCCAAGCCGGCCATGAGCAAGCGCAAATCCGCCGCTCAGCCCGTGACTGAGGCCAGGCAGATGCCGACCAGGAGGCTGCAGCAACCGGTTTCCGGAAAGCCAAAGTCGGCAGTGGAGCCGCGCGTTGCTGTTGCGCCGCAGAAGGTCGTCCAGCCGCAGGAGCTTGTTGTCAAGTCGCAGGAGCAAGTCGTCGAGCAGCAGCCAGAGATACAGCAGCCAGAAACGGCCCAACCTGAACCCGCTGCCCAGCCACCACAGGCCGAGACTCATCCGAAAGCCGGGGCTCCGCCACCCATTCCAGCCACCTCGCAGTTCTCATTTGAGCTGAAGCTCCCCGAGCAAACAAAGCCTCTGGCCCAGAACCAGAACCAGCAGAAGCCTTCCGCGCCTCCACAGAGCTCGAATGGTGCCACGCCCCCGCCGCCGCCGGCCTCGGACGCGGACCGCCTGGTCATGACGTTCACGGCCTGGTGCCGCCTGAACTGGATCACGCCCAAAAACGCACGAACCTTTGCCGGCACGGTGCAGCTGTCTGGCATGAACTGGAAGGTCCTGGAGTGGAGCGGCGAGCACCTGCACACGCTGTAAGTGGAACGACACCTGCCGTTTGTTTTGGCTCGCTGGTATGTGTGCGTGCGTGCGTGCTGACTTTTATTCCTGCTGCGTCGGCGCAGTCTGATGCACACCCAGGGAATCGAGGGCCCGCTAAGCAAGTACATTGCCGGCTTTTCGCACCTCAAATACCTGTTGGTTGCCGCTGGGTGCGTTTGGTCCTGATGCTTGGCTGCGCTGACGGATACTTGTGTGATACGGATGGCAGCCGGCTCACGAACAACAGCATCACGGAGCTGCCCGAGGAGTTTGGCGAGCTTTCTGAGCTCGTCGAGCTGTGCGTGCCGGCTCGGGATGTGGCTGCTTGCTGCGTGATTCGGTGCTGAGTATCGGTGGACGCAGCGACGTGACGTACAACCAGCTCGAGGCGATTCCGGAATCGATTGGCAACCTGACCAAGCTGCAGTACTTGTGTGTTCGCGTGGTGCTGTGTGCGAGTTTCGTGTCGATTGGTTGCTGACGGTGCGCGTCCAGCTGGATCAACAACAACAAGGTCAAGCAGCTGCCGGACTCCATCTGCCGTCTAACCAAACTCGAGTGGCTGTGCGTTCTGCCCTTCCTGAGCGAGTCCTATGTTTGGATTATCAACCCACGGCTGACGGTGCACATCCAGCTGGCTGGACTCGAACCAGATTCCAAAGCTGCCCGACGCGATTGGCAGTCTGGTGGAGCTCAAGAAGCTGTAAGCTTGGTACTCACAGGATGCGCGATTCAGCAGAGCGGAGTTGGCTAACATGGCGCAGCGCGATTGGCAGCAACTGCGTTACGCTTGTGCCTCGATCTCTTGGCGACCTCGCCAACCTGCAGTACCTGTGAGCTCCCCCCCCCCACTTTTGGTATGGTGTCGCGATGTCAGGTGTGCTGACCGAGGCCTGATCAGCGGCTTGCAGAGCAACCATCTTGCGTCGTTCCCAGAGTGCATCTACAGCCTGAAGGGTCTGATTGGGCTGTGCGTTTTGCTTCGGAGAGCTTGCATGCCCACTTCATGAACGAGGTGCTGATGCTCGATTGCGCAGCTCGCTGGACGGAAACCAGATCAAGACGGTGCCGCCGGCCATCTCAAGCCTGACCCAGCTCCGTCGTTTGTGAGTGGATCGCCCGGCCCCTGCACGCGCGGCATCTCTTGCGCTTGTCGGCGCGTGACTGACGCGGGCCAAAAGGGAACTGGACAACAACCTTCTGTCGTCGCTGCCGGCATCGATCGGGAACATGAAGGAGCTCACCAAGATGTGGGTGACGTATCGCGCATCTTTCAATGCAGGCTTTTCTGCATTGCTAACGCACGGTCTGTCAAGGTCGCTTGAGAGCAACCAGCTCGAGACGCTGCCCGAGTCCATCGGCGGGCTCGCCAAGCTTGAGGAGCTGTGGGTGTCGCGGAGCTTGCTGTTCTTGCGCACGTGGTGCTCACTCTGCATGCGCAGGCGTCTGAGCAACAACAAGCTCGCGGCGCTGCCCGCCTCGGTCGGCCGGCTCAAGAAGCTCACCCAGCTGTGGGTGACTCGGATAAACGGCTGCGTGTTGGCGCAGTGAAGCTGGTGCCAGGCTCACACGATGCGATGGGGCAGGAACCTCGCCAACAACCAGCTCAAGGCGCTTCCGATCACGCTCTCAGAGATCCCGTGCCTTACGCAGCTGTGAGTTTGTGTGTCGATCCGATGGAGGGTGACGGTGACGCAAGCTGACGAAATCACGCTGAATCTGGTGCGGCTGCACCAGCCGGCTGTCTGGAAACGCCGTGCCAGAGAAGCAGCTCAGGATGTCCATGACCCCGCACGGCGGTGGTCACTTCTCGGATGCTCACCTCCGTCCAACGAACGGGCATGTTCCGCCGCCTGGTCTGTCGTTTGGATCGTCCTCGTCGCGGTTCAAGTTCGTTCAATGAAGGGTGGGACGGGCTTGTGCGTGCAGCGGTGTGCACTCGACGCCCTGCTCGCCAGGGCGCCCGTCGTGCCCGGCCCTGGTTCGCGAGACGCAGCGTGTTCCGGTGGAACCCGGTGGATTGTGTGTGGCCATCGCCGAGAGCATGTGGCGCCACAAAGTCGACCACCGCCAGGCCCCGCGCGACTTGCCCACATGCTCGGCGGTCTCGCAAGCGCGCTGGAAGCAGCTGCCGGCCAGGCCGGCGGCCCGCTGGGCGCTGTGCTCGGGCTCGCCGGCGCGGCCGTCCGCACCGCGCAGCAGGTCAAGGCCAACCACGAGGCGGCCGTCGCCCTTGCGGCGCACGCCGGCCAGCTGGCCATGACGCTCGACGGCCAGGCCCGGAGCGGGCACGGCGGGGCCGTGCTGCAGGCCGTCATGGACCTCGAGAGCGTGTTCCTGCGAGTCGAGGAGCTCGTGCGGGACACGGCCGAGAAGAACCTGCTGCTGCAGGCCCTCACGGCCCGCGCAACGGCCGCGCGCATCAAGGAGCTCGACGGCGAGCTGATGGTGCACCAGCAGGTGCGTTGCGAGCGAGCTGCACACCCTTGCAGCAGGTCTTGCCGGCCAGCACCCCTGTCGGCCGCTGCTTGGTCATGCACGTGCTGACCGCGCTGCCCCGCGATCCGTCGGATGGCGGCCTGAACCCCCCCCCCGCCTGCCCACATGCTGCAGAGCCTCGGGTTCGCGGTGACGTTCCAGGTCGACTCCGTGACCAAGGCGATCCACGCCGACACGGCCAACCTGCCCCTCATGCTCGAGACGCTCGTGAACACGACGGGCCACAAGTTCGACGTCTTGAGCGAGTGAGTGTGCGCTCGGCTCTTGCCCGCTGACATCGGCATGCTGATGTTGTGCACACACGCATCCGCGGCTCGTGCAGGAAGATCCAGACGATGCTCGCGATCCAGCAGCGCCAGGAGGAGCTGCTCCAGTACGTCTCGTACAAGATCGCGCCGCAGGTGAAGGACATGCTCGATAGCACCGTCAAGGACATCACCAGCACCGCGGGCCGCGGTCTCTCTGGGCAGTACGACTGGACGATCGACCCGGACGACATTATGATCTTCTGGCGCAAGAAGCTCGGCGAGGGCGGCTTTGGCGAGGTCTTTGAGGGAAGCTGGAGCGGCAAGAGCGTCGCCGTCAAGGTGCTGCTCGGGAAGGTCACTGGCCAGGACGCAGTCAGGAAGATCGAGAGGGAGGCGTCTGTGTGGTACCCGCTCAACCATCCGAACCTGCTGCGACTCTGGGGCGTGTGCCTCAACGCCGACCGGCCGTTCATTGTCATGGTGCGCATGAAGCAGGACCTGGCCAAGTATCTGAAGGCCAAGCCCGACTTGAGCCCCGATGCGCGCATCAACCTGCTTCTCAACATCGCCAACGGCATGAAACATCTGCACACCCGCAACCCGCGCATCATCCACGGCGATCTCAAGGCGGCCAATGTCCTGATCGGTGCGTGTGCCCAGGCTGCTCTGCGCCGAGTCGGCATTCTCTGACAACTCAGAGTGATGCCCTGCTCTTGATGCGCACAGACGACGATGGCAGCGTGTGCATCACCGACTTTGGCATGGCGTTTGTCAAGGCCAACTCGCGCGCCAACACCACGAGTCAGTCGCAAGACTTGCGCTGGGTGGCTCCCGAAAAGTACAAGCACGGCTACGTCCTCGACTGGCCTTCGGACGTGTTTTCGTTTGCCATGACCGCGATCGAGGTCCTGACGGGCGACGTGCCGTTCCCGCACCTGACGGACGACGACGAGATCCTGAACGAGATTGTCAGCGGCGGCCGCCCCGACCGGCCCGACAATGTGCTGGACGCCGTGTGGCAGATCATCGAGGACTGCTGGTTCGTGGACCCGAGCAAGCGGCCGACCTTTAACGAGATTGTCGGCCGCCTCGAGAAGATCCACATGGACGGGCTGACGTCGGGCAATCTCTCTGTCTCGGCCGCGACGAGCGCCATGGCGAGGGTCTCGATCAAGTCCAGAGCCGCCGCGTTCTTGACGCCGCATCCGTCGGGGCAATCTGTCTCGGCAAGGCCGTCGCAGTCGCGCATCCAACCGGCCATGCCGCTGCCGCCGCACTCAACGATCCCTCCGCCAGCGCCAGGGCCAGCGCCAGTGCCAGCGCCAGTGCCAGCGCCTGTGCCTGTGCCGCCCGCTCAGCGAGACATTGATATCCTGCTCGATGTATTCCCCGGCTGGTGCAGGAACAAGGGCATCACGGCCGACAACTACCACGCCTTTAGCGAGATCGTCACGGGCGAAGACGGCGTTGACGTCAGGATGCTCGAGTGGAGCAGCGACGGGCGGCTGCTTGCCCTGTGCGTTGCCACTTCTCACGATCCGGACTCCGTTGCTGCGCATCTGATGGGCTGCTGACACGGACTTGCACAGGCGGCTGATGAACCAGGGTCTGTCTGGCAAGCTGTCGCCGCGCATCGGCGAGTTTGATCGCCTGCACAGCCTGTGCGTCGGTCGACATCGTGCCTCGGCGCTCTTGCATGCGTGTGCTGACGCTTTGGGCTGCGCAGATGGCTGTGCGACAACCGCATCACCGAGCTGCCCGAGTCGATCGGCAACCTGACAAACCTCACTCATCTGTGCGAGCCGCGCGTGCAATGCGCTGTGAGTGTGCGGCAAAGTTGCGCTGACGCCAGAACATCCTGTGGCGCAGGCTTGTGCCGCGCAATCGGCTTTCTCAGATCCCCGAGTCGATTGGCGACCTCAGCAACCTCATGTGGTTGTGAGTCGGCGATGCGTGGGACTCGGTTTGGATTCCGAGCTTGTTGTTGACCGTGTCGCGTAGGGACCTCGAAGGCAACGATCTTGAGACGGTGCCCGAGTCGCTCGGGCGGCTCAACTCACTGACTGCCATGTGAGTCGCACGGCCGCGTGCCGTTCTTGCGGTGGGAATGGCGCTGACACCCGTGCGCACCAAGCGATCTGGAGAAGAACCGACTGAAGAAGCTGCCGCGGTCGTTCTCCAAGTTCAAGAAGACGGTCAAGATGTGGGTGCTGAGCATGCCCGCCGTGGCGAAGCGTATGCCCTTGCGCTGACTGTTCTCTCCAGGCACCTCGACGGCAACTCGACAAAGAAGGAGGCGCTCTATGCGACCATCGACCAATTGTAAGCAGAATGTGCTCGAAGATGCTTGCTGGTGTGCTGCAACCAGGGTCTCGGTGGATAGCGTGATCATCAATGAAGGCTCGGTTTTGCGGGACGAGAGCGCCGCCTCGGCCGGTGCGCCGGTGTGTCTGCCCGGTCGGCGTCCAGGGGTCGGAGCCACCTCTCGGAGCTTCCCGTCGCACGATCGTCGTGCGACCGTCACGGCGGCATAATCGAGCATGTTTCTCCGCCTCTGGCCGATCGCACTTCGATCAGAGATCTCCCGCCAGCATCGCTCAAAAGACCGCCGCTCGCCCGCCCGCCGACAGCCGTCAGAGCATCGCCGCATCCCGGCACCCTGCGCACCGCCCGCACCACCAGCACCGCCCGCACCGCCCGCACCGCCCGCACCGCCCGAACAGCACGCACACCATGGTCAAGGCCACCTGGAACGGCGCCGTGATTGCCGAGACCGACGTCTATGAGACCGTCGAGGGCAACATCTATTTTCCGCCCTCGTCCATCAAGCAGGAGTTCTTTGTGCCGTCCGAGACGCACACGGTGTGCGGCTGGAAGGGCACGGCGTCGTACTACACCGTCAAGGTCGGCGGCAAGGAGAACAAGGACGCTGCCTGGTTCTACCCGGACCCCAAGCCCGCGGCCAAGAACATTTCGGGCTATGTCGCCTTCTGGAAGGTGGGTGGTGCTGCCCCGCGCAAGCTGGCAGGAGGTGGAGGGGCAGTTCGGCGTGCATTGGGATGAGGCTGACGACGGCCTGTGCCGGCTTGGCAGGGTGTGACGGTCGCCTGAGCCACCATCTGCAACTGGAATACACTCGCATCTCCTGCACCAGCCACTGGCGCTTGCAGTCGAGAGTGGGTTCAGTTTCGCATGTCCGCATGTCCGCTGGGCTGCTCTCGGCGCTGGCCGCGAAGGGTGCAGTTGCGTGGCTGTCCAATGGTCCTGGTTCCATCAACTCAGACCCGAATCTGGCGGGATCGACCGGGACTCCTGTCCATGTGTGTCTGCCGCAGGACTCTGGTCAGATCGGTCGAGGCTGGGGCAGCATCTGCGTGTCCTCTGATCTGGGTCTGCGTCCATGGGGCCATGCTCTGTTTGGATGCACTCGGCTCTGTGATCAGCGTGCTTGCCGGCAGGCTCGGGCACGACCTGGCCGGCCTCGCCAGGCCTTGTCCGGCTGGGCTCGTCGGCGACTTGCAGACTGCGCCGACAGGTGCCACGCGGGGGCAAAGTCGGATCGCAACTCTTATTGCCTGGCGTGATCTGCTCCTGGATGAGAATCCGGATCATGATCCGTCCAAACAAGCACGTTGTGGCGCCAGGCCCCGTTCCCCCCCGCGGCCGCCGCCCCGAGCGAGGCGGTTCCCGAGGCGGTTCCCGAGGCGGTTCCCGAGGCGCCCCAAACTTGCCCCAATGCTCGGCAACGTCGCACTTTCTGTCTTCCAAGTTGCCAGCAGGCTGCACGAGACCGCGGAGCAGGCCCAAGTCAACAAGCGCGCCTGCATCGCACTCGCCGACCATCCTCAGGGAGCTGCTGAAATCCTCAAGGGCCTGTGCGAGGCCGACCACAACGGAGACATCCAGAACGTTAAGTTCTCGAGCAGCTGGTGTAGCTGGCTCGAGGATCCAGCGCCAGGCTGAGCCAAAGGCTGCGCCCTGGCAGCTAGCGGGCCGGTTTTCATCGATTGGTAATTGGTGAAGTTCATTCTTTGCGCGGCGGCGCCCAATGCCCGAGATTCACAGCGAGTAAGTTTGTAGTTGTGTTACTGTTCGTGGTGCACGCGCGGGTTCTGATCTGTGTGCTTCACGACCACGCTTGTATCCTGCTTCCTGAAGACGTCTCGAGACGCTTCAAACTATCAAGAAGAACAAAGAAGCGCTGCTTAAGACGGCGCCCGAAAAGCAGCAAGCATCGGAGCAACTTGACAGGATCACAGAGGGCATCGAGCAATCGGTTGGTCGCGGGCTGTCGGGCGACTTCAGCTGGTCAGTCGATCCCGACGATGTCGAGATGTTAAGAGAGATGAAGCTTGGCAAAGGCAGCTTCGGCGAGGTGTTCGAGGGCATATGGACGGGCGAACGCGTCGCCATCAAGATGCTCAATGGCGAAGTCAAGGGGGATGATGCAGTCAGCAAGACTGAGAAGGAGGCGTCGATGTGGTATCCGCTCAACCATCCCAACGTCCTGCGGCTCCGGGTCGTCTGCCTCAATGCCGACCACCCGTTCATTGTCATGGAGCGCAAGAAGCAGGACCTCGCCAAGTACCTGAAGGCGACGCCTGAGACCAACATCATCGCGCGCATCAAAATGATGCTCGGCATTGCTCGCGGCATGCAGTACCTTCACGAGCTCGAGAAGCCCATCATCCACGGCGATCTCAAGGAGGCCAACGTCCTGATCGGTGAGTTTATTCGCGGTGCAGCTGCAGCCGCGTCACGGCAAGCTCAGAGCTGACGATGATCGCGATTGGATCGAATCAAGAGGCGACGACGGCAGCGTGTGCATCACCGACTTTGGCTTGGCGTTTGTCAAGGCCAACTCGAAAGCGAACACGAAGCGCCGCTCCGGAGACTTGCGCTGGGTCGCCCCCGAAAAGTACAAGCGCTGCTACGAGCTCGACAAGCCATCCGACGTGTTCTCGTTTGCCATGGCCGCGGTCGAGATTCTTTCTGGCGAGGTGCCGTTCCCCGAGCTGAATGAGGACCAGGAAATCAGGAGTAAGATCGCGGGAGGCGAAAAGCCGCCTCAGCCGCCCGGCACACCAGAAGCGCTTTGGCAACCCATTCAGGACTTCTGGCATCACAAGCCCGAAATGCAACCGGAGTTTAAGGATATTGTCGAACGTCTTGAGGAACTTTAATAGTAGTGTTCGGTTCAACTGGCTCATCAGGACGCCCAGCACAGTGCCGTGACACACTGATCTTGCATGCCAGCAGCCTTGCCTCGCGCAACGGAAGCGCATCCCTCTCATCCCGCTTGTCTTGTCTCGTCATCATTCTCGCTCCGCGTCCGTTTGTCAGCGACGCTCAATGAAGCGCATTTCTGCTCGAGTCCGCCCGCAACATCCACCAGCCGCGCTCCGTCAAACTCGGGAGTCGGACCACCGAGAGGCATGGAGGCGGCGGCCGATGCTCGCCGATGCGCAAGGCATGGCCCGTCCGCACAGGATCTCGGGGCGGCGTTTGTTCTTGCTGGTTCATTGACGACGAACGCAGCGTGCGACTCCAAAAGCAGCAGACAGGAAACAGACATGATCACAGGAAGCATCCACACAAAGACGGCAGGGAAAGGAGTGAGGGAGGGACAGAGAAAGGAGAGACCGACGGGCGGCGTGCTGGTGCGGACAACGACGGCGGGAACATGCGGCCCGGGTGGTGTGGTATCATGGCCGCCAGCCGAGCACAGAGCGGGCATACAACGCAGCGAGCATGCCCAGCACGAGTGCCATGGTGAACAGGGCGACAAAGAGCGCCGTGCGTGACAGGCGGCGGATCGCCGACCGGCGGCGGCGCGCGACGAGGGCCGGCATCCCGGCAGGAGTTGCGGCGTCGGAAGCGACGGTGGATGCGGTTGAAGGCGGGACACGGGGCAGCAGCGACAGCAGGGCGTTGATGAAGCGGCCTCTCGATGAGCGCCGCGAGGCGGATGTGGAGCGTGCACGGCGACGAGCGCGGCGGCGGTCGTGTGCATCTCTTGGTCTGCCACGTGCGGGCGAGAGCAGCGCACGTCGCTCGGCGTCTGCGGACGAGGCAGTGCCGTCGGCATCGCTGTCGGCGTCAGTGGCGGAGCCATCGTCGTCGTCGTCGTTGTCGCCAGTGTTGGCAACGGCGGCGGCGGCGTCAGTTGGTGGGCGAGCACCGGCAAGCAGCGGCACCTGGCTGGGCGGCACGCCGAGGATGCGGCTGAGCACTGCGAGGCGTGATGCGGCGTCGGCAGCGGCGGTGTCGGGCGGCCGCGGCGAGCCGGCCTCGAGGTCGATCCAAGGAGCGACGGCTGCAGACGGCGGCGGGCGGCTGGGCGACGAGGCCGCGGCGGGCGGCAGCGGCACGGGCGGCCAGTCCGGCTCGAGGCAAAAGTCGGCCGGGGCGATGGCGCCTGGGGCAAGGCCGCCCGTGTCGGGGTCTGTTTGCGGGCCGGCGAGGCGGACGGGGCCGGCGAGGCGGGAGGCGGGGCCGTCGGGTGCGGAGCGAGGAGGTCAGCAGGCGGCGGAGTTTTGCGGCACAACGACACAAACAAGCTCGCGGCTCGGGGCCTGGCCGGGCGCGAACGAGCAGGGGGAGGCGAGCGGGGCTGTGAGTGGGAGCGGGCACGCACCGACGGCAATGATGCACTCCGAGCGGATGTGAGCCAGCACGTCCGAGCGGCGGCCGAGCCACGGGCAGCCGTTGTCGGCATAGGGGCACAAGACGTCGAGGTGGTCGAGCACGGCCTGGTATTCGACCGAGTCCGGGAGCCCGCTGCGGGCGAGGTCTCGGTCGATCGGGGCTCGGCAGAAGGGGCAGGACGGCGTGGCGGCGGCGAGCCAGCTGCGGGCGCACAGCGCACAGACGACATACGAGCAGCAGGGCAGGCGCTTTGCCCTGCTGGGGATGTGGAAGCAGAGCGGGCAGGCGAGGTCCTCTGCGGCGGCGGCCGGGTCGACGGCGTACGAGGCGGCGGTGCATGCGGCCGAGGCCTCGGCGCTCTCTGCGGCGGGGGCTGCGCCGGCGTCGGCGGCGGGCGCCCCGCCGCAGGGGGGTGTGGTTTACACAAGGGCGCGGCCCCCCGGCCGGGCGACCTCTGGGTTGGCGGGGTGGGGGGGG
>JADGIZ010000418.1:0-13968 GCA_027604665.1 Polyrhizophydium stewartii | reverse complement strand
CCTCTCACCACACCCTGCCCACGATTCCACCCCTGTCCAAACACAGCCATGCACAAATATAGACTTGTCATCCGCCAGGCGGCGGGCTCTCTTCATTCCTCGTGCCGGCAAGGCCGGATGTCGAGGTCCGCAACTCAGATGAGCGTCCTGTCGGTTGGGCGTGTGTGTGCTGATGCCCGTGATTTCACGCGATTGTCTGAACCAAAAATCGCACCGTTTTTTCGACTCGCACGACATCCATGCTGCGATCGACGTTGCGCTCGCTCGGGGCCGCGGTCGCGCCGCTTGCGCCGGCCGGAGCGCTCCTGCGCGCGCGGACGGCGCATGCAGCCTTGTGCATGCCGATGCGCGCTGTGCTTGCCGCCTCGGCGCCGGCGCCGCTGCTGCCCGCTGCCGCTTGTGAGCTCGTTGCCTGATCACGACGGGCCGAAAGATCGCAGTGCTGACCGACGTGCACCTTTGCCTGCGCACGCATGCGCTCGCTGCTGCGTTGCGGCTCGCAGCGATCCACACGTCGTCTGCGGCGCTCAGTCGCTTCCCAGCATTGCAGACCCGCATCTCGCGCAAGGCGCACGCCCGGAACCAGCGCAAGATTTCCCAGCTCAAGGCCCGCCTGGGCGACAAGTACCGCATCATTGGCCGCGACAAGCGCCAGTCGCCGCTGACGGAGCGGAGATCGCCGTCCAAGCCGACGCAGCCGCCCAAGCCCGCGCCGATCCCGCTGCGCATCGGCGCGTTCCTTGCGTCCAAGACCAACGTCCGCCCGCTCGACGTGACGCCGGGAAAGATGAGGGACGCCATCGAGGCGGCCAAGAAGTTTGACGAGGCCGCCCATGCTGCCGCGGAAACCGAGGCCGCCAAGGCCAAGAGCGGCTCGTCGGGCATCCTGATGCGCACTGCAAAGACGGTGGCCAAGGGCGTGCAGTCGGATGAGACCACGGTCCTGCGGCTGCCCGCGGACGCCGTGCCGAAGCTGCCCGAGGACGTCATGTCCCACATCCAGGCGCAGGCCGCCCGCCACGTGGCTGGCCGCAAGGCCCCCATGGAGGTCAGGCTCGACGCCGAGTCTGTGCCCGTCTTCGAGCCCAGCACGGCCGTGGGTCCCTACTACCGCTTTTGTCTGACGCCGTCCGAGGTCGAGGCCATCCTGTCGACGACGCCGAGCACGCTGGATCGCGAGGGCAAGCTCGGCGGCGGCATTGAGGCCGAAGAGCGCGCCGAGATGGTCCGCCGCATCTTGAGTCTCGATAATGCGAGCGAGGGTGCGATCCGCCAGTTCAACGTCGCTCGGTCGATTGAGATCTTCCAGCGCTTCCCCGGCGACACTGGCAGCCCAGAGGTGCAGGGTACGTTGCGAGACGCTTGCTTTCACCAAGGCGCTGGTGTGGCTGGATTGTGTGGCTGATGCTTGCTGCTCGAACCCCCAGCCGCGGTCATGACGGTGCGCATCCAGGCGATCCAGAAGCACCTCGCGGCGAACCCCAAGGACAAGTCCACGAAGCGCCAGCTTCAGAAGTGGGTCTCGCGCCGCGAGCGCATTCTCAAGTACCTCCGCCGCACAGTGAGTGATCTGCTTGTGGCCGAGCGGGGCAGCGCCAAGGCACGATGCCGGTGCTGACCACAAACACGGCCGCCCAGAACCTGGCCAAGTTTGTGGAGACGTCCCGCGCGCTTGGCCTCGACCCGCAGACGATCCGTGCGTGATCGGGCGTTGCCCCGGCCCTCTGGTGCAGGCGGTAGCAATAAACTGCCGTCCGCTGCAGTCTGTTCCTCGGTCCCGCACCGTGGACCACAGCCGGTGACCAGGCCCGTTGCGCACGCACCGCAACTTCATCCGATGCTTCGAAAGCGGTCCAATGGTGGGGGCTCTGCGGCGGCTGCAACGCCCGCGGCCGACCCTGCGACCGGCGACGGCCCCGCAGCGGCGGTGCCCGTGCCTGCACCGCACCCGGCGTCCCTGCAGGCCACCGCAGCGGGCAGCACCCGCCCGTCGGGCAGCTTCGACGACACGTTTCTCCGCCCGAACAGCTTGGACGGCCCTGCTGCCGCGGGTGCCCGTGCGCCCGGGCCTGCCCGGGGTGCCGACATCGCCGCCCGCGGCCACGGCCAACGCAGCGACGCCTACGGCACCGGCCACTACGGTGACGGCAACGGCGACGACGACGACGATGACGATGACGCTGGCGAGACGGCGCCGTTGATGAGGGCCACGGCCGCGCCTTCTGGCACACCACGAGGCCTCCCCACAGCGTGGCTGGCCCAGGCCAAGAGCTGGCTCGGCGTGCACCGACAGACGATGCTGCTGCTGGGCACCCTGGTGTTGGCCATGGCGCTCGCCACGGCCGTGCGCTTTGGGCTGCTCTACGGGCTCGGCTACCCCGTGCTGCGCACGCCGTGGGATCCACCCGTGATCGATGGGTCGCGTGGGTCGGGCCGCCTTGCATGGGGATACACCTTCAACAGCACCCGGCGCCCACACCCATACAACTCGGACGAGAACCTCGCCGTGCGCGACAACATCATCGGCTATCTGCGCAAGATGCAGGCCGGCTTCCGTAGCTCGGACTCGTCCTCGCCCGAGGCGTCGTCACGCCTGCCGTGGTCGGCAACGCCCTGCATCGCCTCCAACGAGTCGGTGATCCTGCTTGAGCGCGATCCCATTTCGGCCATCTTTGTGAAGCGCGAGGATATCCGTAATCTGCCGCCAAAGACGGACCTGTACGAGTCCACCAACGTGCTGTTCAATATCGAGGGCACGTCGCCCAAGCACGAGGCGCTGCTCATCTCGGCCCACTACGACTCGGTGCCGTTTGCACCGGGCGTCACCGACAATGGCATCGCGGTCGGCGCCGTGTTGGCCGTCGCCCAGAGCCTGCTCAACAGGCACTGCCACTCGCCACTGCAGTACGACGTCATCTTCAACTTCAACAATGCCGAGGAGATGGGTCTGTTGGGCGCACGGACGTTCATCATGCATCCGTGGTTCAAGAACGTCAAGGCTTTCATCAACCTCGAGGGCACCGGCGCCACGCAGCGCGAGCGCAGTCTGCTGTTCCGGACCAACGCCAAACCCATCATGGACGCGTACATGAACAACGCGCCGTTCCCGCATGCATCCGTCATTGCCAACTACCTCATGAGTTCCATTCCAAGGTTTGTGCGATGCTGTGCGAGATCGGCCTGTTGCCGTGCTTCTTGCTGACCGCACTCGCCAGCGACACGGACTTTAGCCCGTACACCATGTTTGGCCGCGTGCAGGGCATTGATGTCGCCTTTTACGCCAACAGATACTTGTACCACACCATGCGCGACGACATGTCGCACGGCTCGGCGTATGCGGCCCAGCACATGGTCGAGAACACGCTGCGCATGGCGATTGGCCTTGCCGGGAAGCCATCGGGCCTCGCCGATTTTGGTCGCGTGCCGTCGTCGCCCGACTTCGCCAAGTTGATGATCCCGACTCCCAACTTTGCATTTTACGACATCGCCGGTATGATTGGCATCGTGCGCAGCAATGCCGCGCTTTTGGCCATGATCGGCACGGTGCTCGCTACGGCTGTCGCGATCGCCGCTGTCAAGCTCGGCAGCATGTATTACCGGCTCGGGTACAAGCGCCTCGTCAGCCGCGGCGTCAAGCCGTTCTTTGAGTCGCTCGTGCTCGTGTGGTTCTCGTTCCTCTCGGTCTTCCCTGCCGTCTACTTTGTCTCGTCCATCAAGCACCACTTCAACCCGGCCGCGTCGTATGGCCGTCCGCTGCTCTCGCTCGCCTACACGATCCCGCTGATGGTTGCCATGTTCTCGCTCATCCAGATCATCTGGCCGTGGATCGCCGTCAAGATCGGGCTTCGGACGAGAGCAGCCCCGATCATGTACCACGAGCTTCCGACCGCACCGCCGCCGCTGGACCGCTACGACGACGCTGAGGACGAGGAGGAGGCTGGCGCGGGCATTGGTCCTGGGGATGCCTCGCATGGCGGCATCTCGTCGCTGTCGGGAGGCTCGCACATGCGCAACGCATCGCAGGCCTCGCTGGCGTCGCGCGGCCCGCGCAACGTCTCGCCAACAGGCCCGTCGCTTGCGTCGTGGCTGCCGTTTGGCCTGCTCGGCTTCTGGATTTCGCTCTCGCTCGTGAACCTTTTCCTTGTCTGGGGCGGCAACTCGGCCTTCTACTTTTTGTACATCTGGGCATTCTACTCTGGGATTGCGTGTGTGCTCACGCTGGCGATCGAGTCGTCGCTCAGGCGGTGGTACCGCTTTGGCATCACGGGCTTCAGCGACGAAGGCGTCGGCTCGACCAGCGCAACGAGCCGCACTGGCGCCGTGCGGCTTGAGCACTCGCTGCTGGCTTACTACGAGAACTACTTTTGGCTTGTGAACTTTGGGATCGCGACGGCCGTTCCGTTTGTACAGACACTCGACATGCTGCACATGCTCGTGATCTCCCTGCCGTCGCTGGTTGCCGAGGGCATCCCAGGACAGGCGTACGACACTCTCATTGCGTTGGTGACTTCACTGCTACTCATCAACACCCTGCCGGTGCTGTCCATGTGCCATCGCCGCGTCACGGCGCTGCTGTTCTTTGCCCTCTTTGGCGTTCTGTGGATCACGGCCATCCTGCTCCAGCCGTTCTCGCCTGACCGCCCGCAGAAGATGGTGTATATGGAGGTCTGGAACGTGTCCGACGTCACCGGCGCGCTGTCCGGTGCCGCGTCCCCCCCGCCGCCGCTGGTCCAGATCGAGATTGCTCGGACCATGTCCGCCACCAGGTGGAAGAGCGCGATCCTGGCGTCGGGCAAGCTCGCTGAGCTGATTCCGGGTGTCGATATCCAGTGCGACGACGACAAGAGCTTGTGCACCATCCACAACCCACTGACACCGACTCCCGGCTACGGATCGCCCGAGAACACCCAGGCTGGCTTGTTTGAAGGCATTGCGCCGGGCGAGATGATCACGCTCAACTTGCTGCCCCGCCAGACGGGCGAGGCATTCACGATCGAGGGCACGCTCATTGGTCCGCCCAACTCGCGCATCTGCCAGCTTACGCCGATCGGGCCTGGCGGCAACTCGTCGCTGATCCGCGGCTTCTGGGTCGACCCGTGGGAGCCAAGCAAGTGGCAGCACGGCGACGTGAACCCGGACGACACGCCCGATGGCGCGGCTCCCCCGCCGCCCGTGTTCGAGCAGCCTGGCAATCCGACGCCCGGCGTCAACTACAGCGTGCCGCTCAATGTATACCGCCGCGAGTTCGAGGGCCAGGGCCTCGAGGACCACCGCATCCGCATCCCGTTCCTCATCCACTTTGAAAAGTCGGTCAACATCGCAGGCGCTGGTGTTGCTGTCTCGTGCTTCTTGAACCCAAGCGACAGCCCGACCTTGCGCGCCATTGAGGAGGCCATGCCGAGCACGATGCTCTTTGCCAGCGGACGCATGAAGTTCCCGATGCTGCCACATCCGTTTGGCCGCTCGGGCCCCGTCGCTGTCAGCAAAACCATGCGCCTCGGCTGACGGACTTAATTGGCTTCGAGCTGCGATCCCATGGGCGATGCTCTGCCAGGCCGCCGGCTCCACCCCTCTCTCATCTCTTTCTGTCTTGATTCTCATCCGTGGCCCATCGAGCTCTGATCGCATGCGACGTCACATCTGGCAGGGCAGCTCACAAAATGAACTCGTTGATTCGCAACTGCCAGCGCGCACATGCGAGCGGACAAGGGTGAGGATGTCTTGCAAGAGGCACACGCTCATCACTGCGCCTTGACCCGGATGTTGTACTTTTTCTGGAACTCGGCCAGCTCGTCCTCGCGCTTCTTGTAGTTGAGAGCGAGCTGCTTGATGATGTTGGTGATCTGTGCAAGCGTGTAATCTCAGCGCCTCAATCCCTTGATGTGGAGACTCCCTCCAAAGAGGCAGTCAGCTCACGCCCTCCATGTTCTGCTTGACCAGCGGCAGCACGTCCTTGACTGTGCGCTCGACGAGCACGCCGCCAACAAGACGGAAGCACTTGCGGTCGCCCTCGAGTGGCGAGATGGTATCGACGACCATCTGGTGCTCGTCGCGCTCCATCTCGAGCTCGCCGATCTTCTGCGCGATGGCCTGCAGCTCCTGCTTCATCGAGTTGAACTGGCCGTCGCCGACGGGGTTGCGCCGACAGCGGAGGAGACGGCGTCCGCAGCTTGTCAGCGCTCAGCCGGCCTGCGGCCGCTTCCAAAGGCGTCTGCCTGCGTCTGTCGGTGGTGCTTCAGGGCCTGCAGCCCCGGGCGAGCGGGCGGGCAGGGTAGAGCGCGGCCCACGTCGCACCTGGGAGACCAGCTCCTGGTCGCTCGGTCGCTTGGCCATTGTGATCGGATCGGCAAACCCACCTTCCCTGGATGCTCGCAAGTCTTGCCGCCGTGCGCGCCGGCCGCCGGCCAGCTGCCGCTGTCCCTGCAGCCTTGTTCTCGAGCCGCGCGGCCGCCATGCAGTCCAGGTGCATAGGCGCCGCCGTCCGTGCTCAAACACTGCCCGCCCGCGCCATTCCCCTCGCGGCCGCGGCCTCACCGTCGTCGCGACCCACCAATGTCCGGCGCATGAGCTCGTGCGGCCACCACGATCCGGTCCTCGGGGTCACGCCGCAGGCTGGCCAGCAGGGCGACGCACCAAAGAAACCGGCCGCTGGTGTTCCGATCATATTCGACCGCCAGATCAAGCGACGGCAGCGGGATCGGGCGGCCTTGGGTCCCAACAGCCGCGTCGTCGACTATCTCAAGGACGAGGTTGCCGACCGGCTCGCCGATCGGTTCCTGGTGAGCCCGCCGCGACCCACATATATCTTCAACCGGCGGAAGTCCTTGGAGCACGCGCAGCTGCACACTCATGTCCGCGTGTCGTTGCTGCCCCTGAGCCGCTGACGCGCATGTCGGCCTGCAGGACATCAGGCGTGAATTCAACACCGTGCTCGACCTTGGATCGGGGAGCGGCCACATCATCAAATTCATCGAGCCGGAAAACGTCAAGAAGCTGGTGCAGATGGACATGTCGGAGCGCATGCTGATGCGCGACAAGGATGTCAAGTACTCTGGTTAGCCGCGATGAAGCATCCACCTTGGCCGATCGAGATCGCTGACAGCTGCCCCGTGCAACCGCAGTCGAGACCGAACGCGTTGTCGGCGACGAGGAGGCGCTGCCGTTTGAGCCAGAAACCTTTGATGCCATCGTCAGCAACCTGAGCTTGCACTGGGTGAACGATCTGACCGGCGCTCTCATCCAGGCGCGCCATGCGCTCAAGCCCGATGGAGTCTTCATCGCGAGCATATTTGGCGGCGACACGCTCTACGAGCTGCGGTGCGTGCATCTTCGCATGGGAATATGATGGCCTGGTGGACTCTCTCGCTCAGACCTCGCCATCGCGGCACGTTACGCAGCACGTCGATGCAGCTGGCCGAGATCGAGCGCGAGGGCGGCGTCTCGCCGCACGTTTCGCCCATGACCGATGTGCGGGACATTGGCAGCCTGCTCTCGCGCGCTGGCTATGCCCTCACCACAGGTGCGTCGTGACGGCGCGCCTTGCTGCTTCTTGCGCTCACGCTCGCGGCTGGTGCTGGACAGTCGACGTGGATGAGATTGTCGTCAACTACCCGTCGATGATCGAGCTCATGGACGACCTTCGCGCAATGGGCGAGAACAATGCTGTTGTGTCGCGGTGAGTCAAACAAGGTGTCGTCTTGGGATGTACACCGACAATCTGACTCGGCGCTCAGTCGCCCGACCATCTCGCGCGATGTGATCATGGCCGCGGCCGCGGCGTACAAGTCGGTCTATGGCAACGAGGACGGCACGATTCCGGCCACGTTCCAGATCATTTACATGGTGAGTCGGGGCTCGGTGGGGCTCGAGGTACATGCGCTGCTGCGACTGACACCGTCATCGCTGCGAAGATTGGGTGGAAGCCAGACCCATCGCAGCCCCAGCCGCTGGCTCGCGGCTCCGGCGAGATCTCGTTCAAGACGCTCGAGCAGAACGGCGGCAACATCGCCCCGCCTGAAGACGCATTGCCCAAAGACGGCAGCGAGAAGAAGTAGGTGCCAGTGCAATAAAGCCCCGCATGGGAGAGCTCTGCGTGCCTGCCTCGGCCAAGTGTGCGTGGTGCGGCTTCCCTCGTTGGATGCAAAGGCTTTCGGCCGCGGCAACAAGGCTTACCCAGTCCGTCCTTCGCAGCATGACGCAGCAGCCGGCGAGCAGCAGCCGCGCGAGCAGCACAGGCAGCCCGGCGTCCCGCCCGCCCGGTCCTGAAAAGCCATGGGAGCCAGTGCACCGGGCCGCCCTCGCGGTGGGGTCGGCTGGTTGCCAGCGCACGGCGACGACGCTGCTGACGAGATGCCTCAACCCGCAGAGCGGAGACAAGACTTACGTTGATCCCGACACGGGCTACCTCGTGTTCACGGAGCACTTCCACAAGGAGCGCGGGTACTGCTGTGGGAACAACTGCCGGTAGGCTCTCAGACCGGCCAGTGCCCGCGGCTCGATGGCGGCTGAAGCGCTCTGGCGGCGATCGCAGGCACTGCCCGTTCGACCACGAGAGCGTGGGCAAGCCGGACGAGGTCAAGGCAGCCGCCAAGGCAGCGCGGGAACGCCAGCGTCGCCACAAGCAGGATGCGGGGGCTGCGGTGGACCCCGCAGATGACTCGGCGTGGTGAGCAATGAAGAGAGGTTTCCCTCGACGACGACATGCACCGATATTCGGGCGGCGGCGACGCGAGGTCCGGCCCAGGCGGCGGCAACAGGGGCAATGTGGGGAAGGGTCGAGCCTGTGCGGCTCCGACGTAGCAGTGCAGCGGGGCGGGCTGCTCTGGCCGCACGTGCCCGGCTGACGTTGCCCGCAACGCCAGGACTGGCGCTGCACCTCGTGTGGGAACATGAACTGGATGCGGCGGACGCACTGCAACCTGGTGCGGCTCGCGGGTCGCCGTGTGCTGCCGCAGGCTGGCACCAACCGCTGACGTCCGCGGCGACAGTGCAAAGCCATGAAGCAGGACCTCATGGGCGACCGCGAGGGCCGCGGCGGCGGCTTCAAGGAGCGCGACGACGTCGTTGAGTACCGCGACTCGCGCTTCAAAGAGGACGACGAGTTCGACGACTTTGGCCGGCGCAAGAAGAAGGCCCCAGCCCCCTCCGCCGGATCGGGCCAGCGCAAGTCGAAAGACGGCGGCGGCGCTGGCGGGGAAGACGAGGATGAGGACGGCCGGTGGGCTGCGCTCGAGTCCATGATAGAGGGCAAACAAAAGGACGAGGGCCCCAAGGAGGACAGTGACGATCGTCGCCGAGACGACCGCCGAGACGACCGCCGCGTTGAGCGCCGAGACCGCGACGATCGCAGAGACGACCGCAGGGACCGCGACGACCGCCGAGACGACCGCGACGACCGAAGGGGCCGCGACGACCGCAGAGACGAGCGCGACGACCGCAGGGACCGTGACGACCGAAGGGACCGTGACGACCGCAGATACGACCGCTCGCCCGATCGCAAAGACTCCAGGCGTGATGACCGGCGGGACGACAGGCGAGACGACCGGCGCGACAGCCACCGCAGCGAACGCCGGTCTCCCGACAGGCGCAGGAGGGACAGCAGAAGCCCGAGGCGGCGCTGATCTACTCGCCGGTGGCCAGGGTCGGCGGGCGTGCCGGCTTGACTCGGAAATGAATGAGGTTTCCCTCAGATGCGTGCACCGCGCAACCTCATTGGGCTCGCGGCCGCCTGCGTCGCAGCCCGCTCGCCCTCGGCGGCCCTCCGCGGCGCATGCGGCGGCGCCGCCGCCCTCTCGACCGCCTGTGCTCGCCAGACGCCCGCTGCCGCCCCGCGCGGCGTGCTGCCGTCGCGCTCGCTGCTCGCCTCGGCGACGACCCGCACACCCGCGGCGGCGGCTGCAGCGCTCGCCGGCGTCCGCGCTGCGCAGAGCATGCATGCGCCGCAGCACTCGCTGGCCTCGCTGGCTCGCACGGCTGCTGCGCCGACGCACAGCTCGGCACCGGGCCTGCACGCCGTCGGCCTGCGGCTCTGGGCTTCCTCCGCCCTCCAACCGACTCTCGCAGGCCTTGCCCGCCGAACCACCGGACAAAGGTGGGCCAGCCAGCAGCGTATCCAAAAAAGGAGCTCGTACGAGCAGCGCCGCAACAGCCTGCGATTCGTCAACCGCGAGGGCGGCTGGTACTCGAAATGGGAGACCTTCAGCGAGCCCTTTTTCCAGGACCCGAACAGAGTTCTGTGGACTGTGATCTGGGCTTGCATCGCCGGTGGGTGCTGGTCCAGCGATCGCCGCGCCGGAACGTCACGCTGACGGCCGTGCGACCTGCTGGTCAGTGCTTCTGATGTGGCAATACGCCATCGGGATGGCTCGATCCAAGGGCGACATGTCGTATTACACCTGGATGCTCAACAACTTTGTCGTGTCCTACCAGAACGCCTTTGAGCAAGGCCGCTGGTGGACCATCCTCACGTCAATGTTCAGCCACAAAGACCTGATCCGTGAGTGTTGCTTGTAATCAACATGTGTGCGATGATATATCTTGAGGACTGACTCATCCGTCGATTCGGCAGACATTGGTGTCAACATGTTTGTGCTGCACTCGTTTGCTCCAGTTGTAAGCTCTCGCAGGTGCCCTCGCGGGTGCCCTTGCGTCGTGCTGAAACACCACTAATGGCACAGGTCATGAGCACGATCGGAACTCGCCAGTTCCTTGCGCTTTACCTGTTCTCAGGGACCCTCGGAGCTCTCGTCTCGATGATGACCAACGCGTACCGCGAGTGGTACCACAGCCGTAACAACACGCAGCTCTCTGGCCTCTATGGCGAACGAGCGCCTCTGAAGAATTCGATTGGTTCTATTGGCGCCAGCGGAGCCGTCACTGGCACAACGGTCCTATTCGCAGCAATGTACCCGCGGGCTCAGATTACTATGTTCTTCTTTGTTCCGATGCCGGCTGCTGTCGGCATCGGCCTCTACGTCGCATACGACATCTACCGGTCCTACACGAACAGGGGCGGCCGCGTCGACGCTGCCAACCACGTCGGCGGCGCTGCGGGCGGCCTGATCTGGTGGCTGCTCAAGACCCGCTTCCGCGTGCTGTGAGCCCGCCACCAACTTGCTGGCTGGGTTCGGAAATGAATGAGGTTTCCCCCAGATGCGTGCATCACGCAACCTCATTGGGCTCGCGGCCGCCTGCGTCGCAGCCCGCTCGCCCTCGGCGGCCCTCCGCAGCGCATGCGGCGGCGCCGCCGCCCTCTCGACCGCCTGTGCTCGCCAGACGCCCGCTGCCGCCCCGCGCGGCGTGCTGCCGTCGCGCTCGCTGCTCGCCTCGGCGACGACCCGCACGCCCGCGGCGGCGGCTGCAGCGCTCGCCGGCGTCCGCGCTGCGCAGAGCATGCATGCGCCGCAGCACTCGCTGGCCTCGCTGGTTCTCACGGCTGCTGCGCCGACACACAGCTCGGCACCGGGCCTGCACGCCGGCGCAGTCGGCCTGCGGCTCTGGGCCGGCAAGGCGACTGCGACCCACAACATGGTCCAGAAGCGCTTCACCCACGAGTCGACATTGCAGCAGCTGCGCGAGGACACGGGCGTGTACACACCCTCCACCCGCATGGACCCGGGCGACCTGCGCAGCCTGTGGTTGACGCTGCTGTTCCTGTTCGGCACGAATCTGGCTGGTGCGCTCCGTCGCCGCCCCTGCCACCAACTCGTTGGTTCCGCCCGCCTGGCTGACAGTCGCCTCATCAATCGCTCGCACGATGGATGGCAACGGGCATGGTTCACCAAACTGTGCCGTTGCGTGGGCTTCAGTGTACGTGATGTGGCAGTACGCCATCTGGCTGGACAAGAAAGGCGATCCATCGATGCTCAAGTGGATGCGCGACCACTTCACGGTCAGCTACCACGGCGTGATCGAGTGCCGCCGATGGTGGACGATGCTCACCGCGAGCTTCAGCCACCAGGATGTATTTGGTGCGGCCGGGGTCAATCGCGAGCTCCGATGTTCGCTGCGGCCGCCCTGGCTGACACCCGCTTGACCACGCGGCTGTGCAGATCTGGCCCTGAACTTGATGTGGATCTTGCTGCTTGTCAGGCCGGTGCGTGCCACGAGCCTCCACGATGCTGCGCTCGCCGCTGGCTGACGGCCCCGCAACGTAGGTGGTCGAGATCTTTGGTGGACCCATGACGGTTCTGCTCTCGATCGTGTCGGGCGTCGCCGGATCCGCCGCGGCCATCATAGATCACGAGCTCCGCAAGCGGCGGTACTCGGAGGAGCTCGGCGAAACCCCTGCATTCCGACGCACCAGCATCAGCTCGGTGTTCGCGCCGCAGTTCAACGCCAGCGGCGTGGCGGCGGCCATCACGACGGCGTTCACGACCATGTTCCCGCTCACGCCGGTGCGCCTGCTGCTGGGTCTTCCTGCATGGGTCGGCGTCGCAGGCATCGTAGCGATCGACTACTACTGGTACTCGTCCTTTGGCGGCGCGAGCGGGCAGGCGGCGTCTCATCTGGGCGGCGCCGTGATGGGTGTGTTCTGGGGTGTTGCGCTGCGGCTTGTGCTGCGTTGGGCTCCCGTGGCAAGCGCCGTCGTGCCGCGGTGAAGCGTGACCACGCACTCGTGTCTCTCATCTGCATCTGTATCCCGGGGCCAGGCCACGGTCTCTGGCCCAATACAGCAACTTGCCTTTGTTTCGTGCATCGAGGTTCGCGATGCCGCCTGTCGAGGCTCCGCGCGGCGGCCGGCTGATGCGGTGCACGGTGCTGCTCGTTGTGTGCGCCTGCGTGCTCGCCAACATCCTCTGGGGTATCCTTTCGGCGCCGGCGCCGGCCACTGCCCCCGCGGACCCGCCGCCCCCGCCTCGTCCTGTTCCCGCGGAACGCAGCCCCACAGCCCTCATGTCGCTCAAGTCGGTCATTGTCAATCCCAAGGCCCAGCACACCGCGACGGTGTTCTTCCTACACGGCCTTGGCGACACGGGCTTTGGCTGGTAGGAGGCACATGCCGGCAGCGCGGCCCAACTGCGACGGCGCTGACGCCCCCTCCCCCGCAGGCAGCCCGTCGGCGAGATGCTCTCGCCAAAGCTCCCGCACGTCAAGTGGGTGTTCCCGCACGCCCCGCAGCGCCCCGTGACGCTCAACGGAGGCATGATGATGCCCGCCTGGTAAGCGGCCCCGCACGCCGGCACCGCAGAGCCCGCCGTAAGCCCCGCTGACAGCCGCCCCGTGCAGGTACGACATCAAGGAGCTGCTCGCGGGCGTCAACGAGGACGAGGCTGGCCTTCTCGACACGGCCAAGAAGGGTCGGTTGCCGCCGCCGCCGAGGCTTGGCGCCGGCGCACACAGCCCGCTGACACCTCTGCCGCCGCCGCTGCCGCTGCTGCCTCTGCCGCCGCTGCCGCTGCCTCTTCTTATCCTCCCGCCGTGCCCCCCCCCCGATGCGCGGCCAGTCCACGAGATGATCCGTGCCGAGATCGACTCGGGCATTCCCGCCGACCGCATCATCCTCGGCGGCTTCTCGCAGGGCGCCGCCTCGACGATCGTCGCCGGCCTGACGTCCGACGTCAAGCTCGCCGGCCTGGTCGTCCTGAGCGGCTACGCCCCGCTGTCGCACAAGATCGGCCAGCTCAAGAAGAACGTCAACGATGCGACGCCCATCTTCGCGGCTCACGGCATGCTCGACCAAGTCGTCAAGTACGAGTGGGGCCAGATGTCGGCCGGCGCGCTCAAGCACAGGTTCAACCTCAACCTCGAGTTCAAGACGTACCACGACATGGGCCACTCGACCGACCCGCAGGAGCTCGTGGACCTTGCCGAGTTCATCAAGAAGACGCTGCCGTGAGCTGACCTCGACATCCGGCCTTGCCAGCACGAGGAATGAAGAAAGCCCGCCGCATGGCGGATGACAAGTCTATATTTGTGCATGGCTGTGTTTGGACAGGGGTGGAATCGTGGGCAGGGTGTGGTGAGAGG